>JAABOM020062408.1:0-10270 GCA_011800125.2 Solanum clarkiae | reverse complement strand
AGAATGAGTACATGAGAAGCTCAAAAATTTGGAACAAGGGATTCACTCACTCATCTGGTGGGTCATTTAGGCTAAAAATGGGTTCACTCAAAGAACAAAGGCCTAAGATCCTTTCTATATCCACCACATCACCAAACCAATCTTAGAGTACTAAGGCAAGTTCTGGGTCAATACAAGATGCATGAATGCAGTAAAATAAGCTTCAAAACACATGGCAATTGCATCCACAATCAAGTATAGACTCACAAGTCATGCTTTCAGTCTCAGCTTACCTTCACAATATCAGAACAAATATCGCCAGATACTCAATGATGTATGAATGCATTAACAACCACGATCTTAAAAATTTTGAGGGTACCCATTCTTTCATCAAAAATTTAAAACACATCTAAAAATTATGTATATGCCAACAGATAACACTACCATGAATTTACACATTATTTACACTTCCTAAACATGCCGGTTTAACAGAAAAGTAAGCATCCACAAGGAAAAAGAATCACTGAAAGAAAACCCTGGGATAAAAATAGGGGAAGTTATGGACTTAAGGCTACTCAGACTTCACCCTAATCCATAACTTCCCACACCTCATCAAAATAGGATACTTTGTCCTCAAAGTAAAAACACATACTAAGATGAATGTAACAAAAACATAGACTTAGAGATATATACATTAAAAACCAACATTTAAAAACTAATATCCAAAACCAAAATAAAAGAATCATCTAACATAAAACATTTGAAAACCAACATCAAAATAATATTGTCTAACAAGAGAACAAAATATCCATAAATAAAAGTAAGAACTGGGGTCAAAAAGGGTCAAACATCATGGTGCATCAAGCACCGATTTTTGGCTGGTCTGAGGGGTCCTAGGGCATCATCTTCTCTGCAGTAGTACCGGAAGTACTCTCTCTATGTGGGGTGTGCTACTCCCAATCTCTCTAAACAGCCGCCAACAATAACAAACTCTTGCACCTCCTCCTCTGGTATAGGCTCCTCCTCCGGTCTCGACCTCTTCGGGGCCGACTCTGCATCATCATCATGCTCAAGGGGCCTCTTCCCACGGACGTCCAGATGGTCGGCTAGCCACTCGAATGCCTCATTGTCTGTCGGTGCCACCTCCGGGGCTGCAAGAGGAGTTGCCAACATCTGTAATAATTCAGCCTTAAACTTGGCCAACTCTCGGTCACAACACTTATGTTAGTAGTCCAAGCTCCATCAAGTCACTGCTGGACTCTCGTATCGAAGGCATCTACTCGAGCATCCACTGCTCTAACTCGCTCATCTACCGGAGCAGGGCGAATGCCTTCATCCTCTCCTCTGAGTCCCATATGGTCGAATCAACCCATGGCCAGACCCGTTCCAATAAAGCCTGAAGCCTGCACTCCACCGTAGCCACGCTGCATAACAATGCCTGCAAATAAACAGCAGAAATAATAGAATCAACTTGTGACAAAGTTGTTGCTAGTGCTGGAGTACTGGAGGATGGTGCGGACTCGATCTCCACAGCTGATGTGGGCTCTGTAGCAACTGGAGTAGTGTTGGTAGTAGTTGGAGGCATACTCTGAGTCAGAGGCACTACCAAGAATGGCTCTAAAATAGGAGGAGTTGCTCATGGTTACGCCACCGGCTTCTCATCGGCCTTTATCAGGCTAGGATCCATGGTATGTCTGGCCCCTATATGAGGGTCCCAGTGGGGGTCGATAGGAACACCTGTTGCACTTGAGGGTCCCAGTGGGGGTCGATAGGAACACCTGTTTCACTTCATAATCAATTAATCAGAACTGGAAACGACAGTAAGGTGATCGTCTGAACAGCTGCCTCGTCTGCTCAGAAATAATCCATGCCCAATCTATAGCATAACCAGCTAGAATGCTGGCTAACAACACTGATGACTCTAGGGTGATCACATTATCTGTAAAGGTTGGTCTAATGCGCCAACGGATAATGGACCACCAAAACTTGGCCCGAAATGAGAGGTGGGCTTTCATAATTGGATCTGCGTGGTTTGTAACCAACGTCATCTCGACACCCACCTCACAAATCTGGCTGCCAATCCACTGCAGAAGCTCTGTCCTGGCCCCAATGTCATTCCCAATCACTAATCTCCTCATTTTATCAATACGGCCATCGTACTTTATAGTAGACTGAGGTTCTTGGTAAGTCGACCCAAATTGAACTCATCGGATCGTCTCCTCCGAGATGTCAACCTTCCTACCCCGGACTATCACCACCCGTAGCCTTGCTGCTCAACTGGCTTCCTATTCTTTAGCAGCCCCTGATGGAGTGTAGCAAGATAAGTCGTATAGAACTCACGGACTATGTAAGGGGCATATTTGCCTAACTGCTGTGTGGTCCATCTTAGTCCGTGTTCATCCAACCCAGCATCCATTCCAGGCACTTTGTCTAATATGGAGGCATTTAATCTGGACTCTGCATGAAACTGGCGGACCAATTTGCCTTGCCCCTTTGGCTCTAATCCCTGGTCAAAAATTCCTTTCATACTCGCACCACATTATCTGAGATCAGCTGGGGGCTGAGATTGTGCTTCCTCCCGCTGAGACTGTGAGGTGCTCTCAGACTCTAATTTGGACCCTGAGTATGAGGGGGTCATTTGTGGTAGGATGCTATCTGACTTGTCCCCATTACCCTGTTGATCCTTCTCTTCAGACTAGGAGGAACTATTGACTTTTATGGGTGTCTGTGCTGGAAGAGCCCGAGTATAGAGTCTATTGGCTTCAAGATCCACCCTGACTCTGTGGACTTCCACAGAGCCCTCGAATTGCTCACTCTCGAAGGATTCATCCATCAACCTTCGTTGGAGAGTTTGAATTGCTGGTTTGTTTTTTGGGGGCATTTTATCTGCAAACTAACCAATAACTTATGTAAGCATTAAGATGCATGAACTAGCAAATCGCATAATAAAGAACAAAGCACAAAGAAAAAGACAATTCAAAACCAGAGATTCTTCTGATGCAGTAGCAGGTTTTGCAGATACGATGCTGTTACGACTTGTAGTGTGACCTACGAGTCATGTACTGACCTCGTAGTAATAGTATGAATTATAAAAATTTAATCTACCTCAGATACAAGTGGCAGTTATGACTCGTAGAGGAGCCTATAAGTCGTAGTTTGGCCTCGTACCAAACTTCAGAGACATTTTTAAAAACTGAGTAAAGATTATGAGACCGCCCCTACGAGTCATAGCAAGTACTATGAATCGTATGTGAGTCTCATATGGGAAATATGAAGAAACTACAGGTGACTGATGCTCGCTACGAGGGACCACTACGGCTCGTAGGGTAGCCTACGAGTCATAGGAGTACCTCATAGCTTAGAACAGAAGGCACCAATAGTGCCTATCATTTTCCCACAATAAGCACAAACTAAACACATCATGCAAAATACTTAAGCACATAAAAGAAATATAAAATACTCGGCACATAAGCAATCCCTCAATAACATCAGAAATTCAGAACAACCGTCATCCCTAAGAATTGAATTCACTTTAATAGAATGTCAAGCATACTACCAACAAAACACTTTCAAAGATCATACTTAATATCAATAAGATATTCCATAGAGACGCAACTGTCACTCGGATCATTTCAAACAAGTCCAACAGGTTAAAGCATATGAAATATACCCACACCTCCTAAATTCCAATCCCAACAACAATGCACACATTGATTTGGCAAAAACTAAGCTTCACATTTCATGAACCAATAATTTTCGCACTTACAATCACCCACACAAAAGTACCAAACAAAGTTTGAATCACAACAAAGTTTTCCAAAGCATACAAGCCCTAGGATTCTTGTGTAGAACAAAAATAACAATATGGCATGATTAAACATGGTAAAACTAAGCATACACTTATCTAAGTAAAAGACTCACCAGAAACGAGTGCTAAATTTAACCAGGAAGATTACCGATCAATCGGAGAGGTTAACCAAAGAGAAGAGAATCAAAAAATCACGCCGAAACCCTAGAAAATGGTGACTTCGCCGAAATCCTTGCCAGAAAATGATGTGGGTAGTCAGGATTTTTGTCAAAAAAGAGAAACCCAAAGTGAATTTGGGAGAGGATCACCGATTTTAGGGTTTGGAATTGATTTTAGAGGTCAAATGTTATTTTGACCCCTTATAAATATAAACTGGTTCATGACTTAAAAAGCAGCTGATAGGGGCTACGAGAGCCCACTATGAGTCGTAGGTTGTCCTACGACTCATAGGACCTAGCCTCGTAGTGGGCCCAATACTTACAAGAATTACGAATTCATACCTTGCACTACGAACCCCATTTACGACTCGTAGGGGGTCCTAGGAGTCGTAAGGTTGGCTCGTAGTGTCAGTGCCAACTTCTGATACTCATTGTTTCCCTCTATGAGGAATGACTACAAGTCATAATAAAGACTGCAACTCATAGGCCTGATTGTGGAGGATGCTCCAAGTGTCATTTTCCAGAACTTCAGTTGTTCAATTTTTTCCTGCAAACCAAATCTCAAAACAAAACAATTCCCAAAATATTGCAACTGCTTCAATGTTTTTCAACATAAAAACAAACTCACACTTCTACCTAAGAATCTAAATAACCAAAAACACTTAAAACAAGCCAAATATTATCAATAATGCTTGGGTTGCCTCCCAAGAAGCGCCTTATTTAACGTCGCGGCTCGATATTGTCATCGTCCTTCATCAACTATCATCGAGGGTCCACACCTCACTCTTCCACTCATCTGGGTGTTTCATGGATCGGCGAATATTGAACACGACCTCAACATCATTGACCCTAAACCACACTTGTCCCGAATCCATATCCCCTAGGGCTCTACCAATGGCCAGAAAAGGTCTCCCCAAGATAATGGGCACCTCAAAATGTAAAGGATCACAAAGTCCGCTGGAAAGATAAATTTATCAACTTTAACAATTACATCCAAAAGGATTCCCTCCAGCTTTTTAATAGTTTGATCCACCATAACCAGTCTCATTCTTGTCGAGGTAGGAGTACCAAGGCCAAGCTTTTTGAATACAGCAAGAAGCATTAGATTGATGCTCGCTCCTAAGTCACACAATGCTCTTGCGAAGTCAACATCACCATTGGTGCAAGGGGTGGTGAATGCATTGGGGTCCTCTCATTTTTGCACAAGGCATTTGGTCATAATCGCACTACATTGTTGGAGTTCTTGTGAGAAATCTTGGCTCAAAGTGCGCTTCTTGGTTATCAAATCTTTCATGTACTTGGCATGCCCTGGCATTTTCTCCAAGGACTCTAGAAGGAGAATGTTAATGGGGAGTTGTTTCAACATCGAGAGGAAGTGTTTGAATTTACCCTCCTCTTTCTTTTTCTTAAGACTTTGAGGGAAAGGAGGAGGGGGTTTGGGAATTGATTTCCATTTATCATGCTCCCTTGCCCCTTCTTGTTGCATCCCAATAACCTTCGGATCTGTTTCCTCAACCATAACTTCACCACCAAGACTTTTCTAATCAACTTCATCCACAGGTATATGCATGGGGGGATCTACGGTGCTCTTGCCACTTCGGGTCATAATCGCCATGCAATGCCCTTCGGTTTTAGGATTTTGAACCGTATTTCTTGGTAGGGTGCCCTTTTAACGTTGGTTCAATTGTGAAGACACTTGCCCAAATTGTTGTTCCAGTTGCTTAATCACCACCGAGTAAGTCTCTATTTTTTGGTTAATACTTGAAATATCCACTTTCATTCCCTTTAAAGTCTCATCTTAGTGGTCGGCCCTCTTCAACAACTTTTCAAACATCTTTTAGATCGTGGAGTTGCTTGATTGGCCATTAGGGTTGTGAGGTGGCATATAAGGACCATTCGTGTAGCCCTCTCTTCTTTCCCGTTTGGCATCTAGTACTCTCTCTCTCTCTCTCATAGTATCCACCCCGGTTGTCTCTATACATCCTATCATGATTAAAGTTTCGACCTTGATTCCCGAACCCTTGCCTCCAATATTTCAAATTGGACCCTTGGGGGTTGTTCCGGAAACCCGCCGCTTGGTTGCTTACAAAACATATATCTTCATCAAAGAATGGATCATCATAGATGGGAGCCTTCGGAGGTTGGTAAGTGACTGCCTTGACACTTGCTTAATTTTTCTTTAAAACCAAGTATATACTTGTGCGAAGTTGAGCAAGTTGTTCCACGATCTCTTCGTTCACCTTTGCTTGCTCATTGTTGGTGTTAACCGCACAAGAAGATTTCATTGCACCTCACTCTCATTGACCCCATGCTCTATTTGTTTTGACCATTTACTCCATCCTTGCGTCTATTAGTGAAAAAGGTTGGTCTAGGAACATGCTTCTCATGATTGTATTGGCATAAGCTTGACTATTCTCATCAAGTGCCCGATAGAAAATCTCAACTAAGGCATCATCAACAATCTTGTAATCAGGGACCATCATCAAGCATTTAGTGAACGTCTCCCATATTTTTCTAATAGAGTCACCTAGCAATTGCTCAAAATTGTTGATTTTTTTATCCTTGAGCTTCAACTTCTTAGATCTTGGGAAATACCTTTCAAGGAATACTCTTTGAAGCTCAGCCCAACTTGTAATAGTACCCGGATGAAGCTTGGACAACCATACAGTTGCATTGCAAGTCAATGACAGTGGAAACACTCTTAAACCAATAGCATCAAGAGAAAGGTTTTGTGTTCCCATGACACACTTGCAAAAGAATACCACATTTTTGATATGACGATAGGGATCCTCTAAAGGTAGCCCTGTGAAGAGTCCACAATTTTGGAGCATTTGGAGCAATCCACTCAATACAGTGAACTTAGTATCTGCCGATAGAGGAGGCAGTACTATGGCACCGGTAACATCCATAGCCATAAGGTTCAGTCGATATCGATTTCATCCATAAGTGTTTTCATTAAATTCCCTAAGTTGTGGCCTGTTACCCCTTGGTTGTGGATTGTCCTCTCTGCCCATATCCTCATTTCTATTCATATCCTCCTTAACCTCGATGTCCTCATTCATGTGAGCCATTCTTCTTAGTAGTCGATGGATCTCCAAATTGATTGGAGCTAAGGGATTGCTTTGGCTCCTAGTTTTGGGCATACATCCTAGTATACCTTGCAAATAAAATCAAACAACAAAAACAAAAATGAAAGTAAAATACAAGAGATTCTAGAAATCAATACTAGAACTAATTAATAATGGATTCAAGTCAAAACCTAGCCGTATTCACTGGCAATGGCGCCATAATTTTTTATATCTGATGTTCACGCTCCAATAAGAAAGTGATCGCTGGTAGTAAATAACCTAACCAAAGGTTAGGGTCAAATCCACAGGGAAAATGGGGCTTGACTACAAGAATCCACTACTAATCATTTCAAGCATAAATAACTAAAATCTCCAAATGGGGGTGGGGATGTGGGTAGGGGGTTTGTGATTCAAAAACAAAATAGAATAAACACTAAACTAAGACGCGAGGAAACAATTTTTGGGACAACTTGGGAATTGCATTCACCATGGTTCGTTGACTCGATTTCCCTAGGCAACATAACTACAATTAGAAATTCGCATGCAGGACGGTAACTTAGGTTCTTCCAGCCCTCTTATAAAGGTGAAGGTCGAATTTTACCATGGCGCTTGGTCGGCCACCATGGCGTGCCAACTAACCGTTACCAATTGTCCCAGTCAACCTCCCCTTGGTCAGGTTTGGTTGATTAGACGAAAACACATCAATCAAATCCTATCATCTACTTTCCTTTTCCTATTTATCACCACCTTGGTCGAACTAGTGATAGTACGCGGGATTTGGTGTTGGCCACCACCAAATGACAATCATAATGAACAGAAATAGATGATATTGCAAACCCCAATCGTAGAAATACAATAAACCTAGGTTATTTCAAATCAACTACCCATGATTCTCACAACACCAAGTTGTGGGTTCTTAGCTACTCATGGCTAAGGCAAAACAAGCAAACATGTTAATACAAGAAATAAATGAGAGTTTTACCGCAAGCACTAAAGAATGTAGGCACCACAACTTGCAAACCCAAAAGATTGATTAATCAACAACGAATACAAAGCAATATTTGCAATCCCCAAAATGAGTTTTCCAAGAGAAAGGATAAACTAAAAAACTAAGAAAAGATTCAAAAGATGATGATGAAATGTCTCCAAGTCGAACTCTCCTTCTAAAACCCTAACTTAAACTATATATAGTATTTGCAAAATAACTCTATAATTTACATAGAAAAAATAGCTGGCAGCTGATAAGTCTCATAGGTACGACTCGTAGGATGACCTACGAGTCGTAGTCGGGGTCTCGTATCAAGTTATTGGCATCTTGGACTAAACTGGTACAACCCATAGGTACGAGTCATTGCTTGAGCTACGACTCGAATGTTCTTCTCATAGTCTTGACCTTCAGTTTTTGATCCAACATTTTGGCTCTCTGATTCTTGCTATCAGTCCTCTTATACAAGTCGTGTTGAGACTTACGATTCCTAGGATGGCCTTGTAAGGGTGACCTCCACTTAGCAAATTTCTGAACTTTTGGTCTTTGATTCTCGCTATGACATACCTTACGACACGTAGCTTGCACTGCGACTCGTAGATGTGCTCATATGTCCTAAGCTTCAGCAAAATATGCAATTTTTCATCAAAATCACATCAACCTAACTTTTCTGCAAGAACAACACAAAAACACATAGAAAGCATAAAAAGTTGCATTAAGAACTCACAAAATCCCTTGTTTTAGGCATCAAATGTGTTATATTTTGACAGCACATCAGTTTCACCTCATTATTATGTTGGAAGAAGGATTTATGATCATTTTCATGAGACCCTCTTGTGCAGTGGTGCCAAATGGACAGCTTGATAGGCAGTGATGCCTTTGATGGGACGTTTGGATGGCTTGGGGCTGGAAAGGGCCATTGTTGGCCTATGGCATGTGACACAGCCAGTGACACGGGCCATGTGCCCTGCCATTGACTTTTTAGATGACTCGTGGGGTGTGCAAGAGAGGCAAGGTAGCTTGGGAGGGAGTTTTTGCTAAGGGTGGTGCGACTGGCTCCTTTGACGGGCTGTGGAGGCTCAGATGGCTCGTGATACTGAGTCGTGAGGTGGCCTAGACACATTTTCGTGCCTAAGTGTGGTGCCACGGATTACTAAACGGATTGTGAAGCATCACACAACCCATGAAATGGTCTGCCAAAGTGACGAGACATGAATTTTTTCTGAGTGTTCCAAACTCCCATTTTTTTTCTAAGTACCTTTTGAGGGGCACTCATAAGACCCGTGGAATGCCACACGACCAGTCAAACCTCCAGTGAGGGTACACTTTGTCAAATTTTTCATCCATTCACTAATGGTATTTTCATAAATTTTAATTACTCTAGTGACCTTTTTAGACTTCCAATGTCATCTTAACCTCACCGAAAGACCTAAACCCTATTCAAAAGGATCAAACTGATTACTCATCTGAAATACACTCTCAATTCTCTCAAGAGCCTCTACCAAGACTCCTATACCAATTTCAAGGATACTCAAGACCAAGTTTAGATTCTAAGACTCATTACCAAGCTCCCATTCTTTCTCAACTTAATTTCAAGGAACTTAAAGTCTAAAGTATGTGGGCTGATAATTCATTCCTTCTAATCAAGGAGACCCATAAAAATTTTCAAGAAAACCTATATGGATTTTGCTTACTTTAATTTGGGGTTTTGAATACTATGATTGCTAAAATTTTATTGATACATGGGTAGTATTTATTTGATGATTTTAATGTGATTTAAACCATTATATGAGGATTTATTTTGGGTTTATGAAATTATAAATATGCATGTTCCCTGTTTGAATTATTTATGCATGAGTGATTACACTATGAATTTAAATATGGATTTAATTATGTTTCACTTTAATTTCATACTATAAATGTTGATTTTAGATTGAGTCTTAATTACTCATATCACTCCCTCATTGTTCATAGCATATGCATTCATGCACATGGATTACGTTGAGAAATTATGTTATGAGTTAAGCCCAACTTTGTTTTATGATAATGATTTTGATAAAGTGTTAGTTATGAAAACATTGTGATCATATATATGCCTTTGGTTTTTGGTTCTTTGAACATTTTGGGTGTTTGCACCATTTTGTATATAAATGGGCAATTCCTATGCATGGGTATATAGATAATAAAATTATGTTTTGGCCTTTAAGCCTAAGGATGTATTGAAATGATATTGGAAATGAATATTGTCTTTGAAAGCATGCGTGTGTGTGCG
>JAABOM020062407.1:0-10270 GCA_011800125.2 Solanum clarkiae | reverse complement strand
CAAGTCATCAATTCTTGGAAGAGGATATCTATTCTTTATAGTGACCCTATTGAGTTGCCGGTAATCAATGCACATTCTAAGGGACTCATCCTTCTTTTTCACAAATAAACCAGAGTACCACAAGGTGATTGACTGGGTCTAATAAATCTCTTTTTCAACAAATCTTTCAATTGCTCTTTTAACTCCTTCAAGGTGGGCGATGAGTTGGTTTATTCGGTCTTTCATGTGTCTATGTTGAGAAAGTGTGTAGGTGATACTAATGTTATTATGACCCTTGATGTTGTGGGTGTTGTGGAAGACAATTTGACCTATGAAGAGGTTCCGATTTAGATTTTTAATAGGCAAGTGAAGAGATTGAGGAACAAGGATGTGGCATCCGTTAAGGTCCTTTGGAGGAACCAACAAGTTAAAAGTGCTACTTGGAAGACCGAAGCGGACATGCAAAATCGATATCCTTATCTTCCACTTCGCTCAAGCCTAAGGTATCAATTTATGTCCCCCTATGTAATTTCAAGTCTAAGTTCAGCCCAAGACATATGCATATATTCATGTTTAAATTGACAAGTTCATGATGATTTTACACTTATGATGAATTTTTGAAATGATGTTTAAGTTCATTGTTGCATCCTTATGTGGGCTGAAATTGTCATGTTCATATCTCTCATATATGTTTCTTTGATATTCAGGGATGAATATTCCTAAGGAGGAGATAATGAAACGATACCAAGAAGTGCCCGAAAATATGCCTTGGAATTTTCTGAAATTGTAATTTCTATATATCTCAAAATTCGAGCATGATGCCGAAAGAGTGGAGGTTGTCTCCCAAGGGGGATATGGTGGTTTATGATACCAAGTGGACTAGGTGGGTTTAAGGTTGACAACTTAGTTTAGGATGGTGAGCCCTTGTAAGATGTAGAGAAAGGTTTGTAAGGTTGCTTAAGGATTGGAACTATCTTGGGATATGGTTATGGTTTTTTCGGTTTTCATGCTTTTGGGTTGAGGGGATGTGTTGGTTATTCTAGTGTCATAGAATTCTTTGAGGTTGTGGGTGTTGTGGGGGATAAGTTGGCTTAGTAGATGGTCCCTGTGGAGCTAATGGATGGAAGGGATAAAGAAGTTGATTGATGAGGACGTAGTGTTCGTTGAGGACCATTGGAAGAATCACCAAGTCGATAGTGCATCCTGGAGAGTCGGAGCTGGCATGGAAAAGTGATTTCCATACCTCTTTCATTTTATTCATGCATATAGTATCATGTGAAACCCTTTTTGTGAATTCATGTCTCATGTTCCAGCCCCTATGTCATTTTCATGCATTCTTTTTTACATTGAAAAGGATCATGGTGATTTTACACTTATGTTGAGATTTTTAAAATGGTGTTTTAAGTGTGTTGTTGCACTCTTGTTGGGGTTGGTCTCTTTATGATTTCTCTTCTCTTGTACATTTCTTTGATATTCGGGACGAATGTTCCCAAGGGTGAGATATTGTCACGACCCTAAAAAGTGCCCGAAAATGTGCCTCAAAAGTGCCCAGAATCGTAATTTCCATATATCTAAAAATCTGTGTATCATTTTGAAAATATGACTTCATATTCTTGTTCAGGGGGAAACATTTAGTGGGATATGGGTCTAACCCAAATTTTAGAGCAACCATAGTAAAATTGGAAATTTTAAAGTGTCAAATTCAGTGTGTAGTGCAAGTTCTTTGCACGACACGCCTCTGTGTTATTTTTGTCCAGTTTTGTTGTCCGGTCCAAGCCCTTTGGGTCTTGGGCCTAAGCTTTCCTACACATGAAAATGCTTATACTTAGCATATTTTACCTTCATATCATACAAGACATTCCCTAGTACTCACTCAAATACTTAGGCTTATATTTCTATCAAATTTCAAGTTCCAAAACCCTCTCCGGATCTTAAGGAATCCAACCAAACTTCAAGTCTCCATCTCCAATCTTCATTAAGTTCATCTCCAAAGCTAAAGTGTGCAGGTTTCTTTCATGGGTTTCTTTCACCCATGATACCCAAGCTTTCGTTTACTCTAATTTTCATGATTTAAAGTTGATTTACTCATGGGTGTTATTTATTATGAAATTCACTACATACTATGTTGGGGTTTATGAAATTGTGACTGTTTTACTATGTTTTGGGATATAAATCTAACATCGATGGTAAGATTTAACGAAGGGTTTTTATGTATGTTTCTTGTGGGTGTTACCAAACATCTATTGATAGTTTTACATTGGATTTTCTAGCATGATAATACCCTTGATTGCATGGTTTTATCCTAGTATTACATACCCTTAAACTATTTGATAAAATATCTTTTTAAGGATTCTTTAAATTTTGATGATCTATTGGTTGCGTTATGATTCAAATGACTCCATGATGGTTATGTGCTTTCTAAAGATATGTTCAAATCATGAAAATGTTGATGATGTTGTAGGGCCGGATTAAGCCCCTTTCTTAAGATTATGCCTCTTATGAGCTTTTGATGTTGATGTTACTCAAAAGGTAATGTTGATGATGACCCATTCTTATGATTGAAATTAGGCTCACCATTTGAGGTCAATGATGTTGAGAGATACTCATTCCATGTCTCTATGTTTACTGCAAGTTATTAAAGTATTATTATGTTAGATATATTTTGTGGGATTACCTTAGCACCGAGTACACTTGAGGCGAGTCCCCAAGTCCTAGATCTACTTGCCACCATAGGTGAAGGGATTATGGGTGAGTCCCGAAATCTCTAAGAGGCTAGTTCCCTAAATATAAGGTCTTGATTTGAGTAACCGAGTCCGAGATTGAGGCGAGTACCCAAGTGCAAGAAGTAGAGGCGAGTACCCAGTTCACATAAGGCTTAGGGGATCGACTTAGGCATTAGGAGGTTCACCTTGGCAAGTTACTTCCCCCTTTCCTCTGATGTAGTGTTGACATCGAGATTTTGAGTTGTAGCTAGCTTGGTCTTATTTTATGTCAGTTGAGGTTTCTTCCTACACTATGGATTATGAACGACACAATTTGGTTAGGATTGTAATCATGGTCTTACTTCAGACATTATTTATACATGTCATATTGTTACAATATTATTCATTGCTTATGATTATGCATTTTTCTTATGATCCTATCTCTTGTTGCACTGCATTCCACATACTTAGTACATTCAAACGTACTAACACGTACTCTATGCCTATATGATGTCACAATGTATGAACCGGTGCACCGCTTGATCCTTCTCCTCCTCCATGTAGCTAGTACGATTGTCTCTCAAGCTTGTTGGTGAGTCCTCCATTCTAGAGACGTTGCTTATGATCTCTTTCCATGTACTAAAGCTATCTTTTCTTTATTTATGTATTGACTATGAGGGTGAGCCTGGTTGTTTGTCGTGGCTTCCTCTCTTATCTATACAGTTGAGGTGTTGTAATTGAACATGTTATGTGTCCATGCTATGAGCCTTGACTTTCTTTTATCTTGATGTTATGATATGGAAGTTTAGCCTTAGTCCCAATTCCCTTGTTTATGTGTATCTCTCTTTGTCAATTTAATTGCGTCCGCGACCAAGGATGTGTAATGATATGCTATAAGGCTTGTTTGGTGTTCCTTCGGGTTCCCCATTTTCCCATCATGTCTAGACCCTAGGCTTGGGTCATGACAACTAGGTGGGTTCTAATGTTGTCCACCAATAGAAAAAATGCAAAATGAAGAGAGTTAATTAATATATGCGTTCACAGTTGCCAAAAATTACAAATTTAATTGTGGATTTAGCTGCTTATGATTTGTGTAGATGCAAGACTGATGAATTTGAATAAGATAATAGAGAACTTACATGACTGAATTAACCACAAGTAAATCCAAGCTTTAATGAGAATCACATGATGGTAATTAGAAGTTCAAATAAAAAAGTACAAGTGTTTATCAAAACTCTCCAATGTTTTCTCTACTCTATCTCACTATATTTCTGCTAACTATTCGAAATTTATAAGAAAAATAACCTAAAAATCTGTTTATAATGATTAAAATACACATCCTAAAAAAAAGGATAACTTGGTTGGCACGCCTCATGAGCTGCTTTATGGGTTGTATTTTGTTTTACGACTTGTAATCAGGCTTCCATAATTTGTTGTTGAAAATACGCACCTGTGTTCTATGATACCTTTCTATGGCCCATAGTGGGGTTTGTCTAATGAAACTTCAGAAAATCGTTCTTCTTTGATCCTCAAGGCACAAAACTTGATCTAGACTCGTAAAATGTTGCATGGTCCATCTTCATATTCGTAGAACAAACTTCAGAAATATACCCCTCACTGGAATTATACATGAAACCTACTTCATGGACCATAGAATTCTCTACAGCCTGTAAAGGGTCTAGTGAATCATCAAAATTAGCAACTTCTGCATATCTTCCCAAAATCAATGCAAATCTTGAAATCCTGCAAAATAAATATAAAAACACATCAAACTGACTAACATCGCATTGAGAACAGACAAAATTTTAAGTTTTAAGTATCAAAACTCATGTATTTTGATAGTATATCAACACTATCAACTTAAAATTGTTTTTTGTCCTCAAGTGATGGACTCAATCTATATAAGTAACATAGTAACATACAAACCTCAACCTAATGACATACATCTCATCACACTTAAGCACATAACCCATATCTACTTTTCAAAATACAATCCGAAGGCTATCCAGCAAACCAGTACAGAATCATGCATGCGACATTGCAACTATGAAAAGTGAGGTACTTTCAACATGGCGCAATCATTGAATAAGCCTAATGCTAACAATGAAATGCAAGTATCCTCATAGAAAAAAGTCCCATATCTCACTCTCAATGATATTTTCATGCATAATCTTGGGACTATGCAAAATTACTCACTCTCACGAAAGATGTTCATATATCATACCCAATACAATAGGCTTGCCCCTTTAATGATGACTAAGAAATTTGACTACTTGGACTAGGATAACTTTAGGACTTTATGGGCTTCTAACATAGGGTTGGGGGACTTTGGTATGATATTTTGGGAACGTAGTGACTAAAGGCCCTCAATGACACTGAATTTTTCTACATTTTTGCCTTACTAACATTGTTACTTTTACTCCAGTCTCCCTTTTCTCCTATTTTAAGCTTTTCTGGATGCTTTCTTTTCACGTTTTATCTTTTTTTTCTTTCTTACACTTGATTGTTTCTTTTTAGCTCATAAAAGGCATCACTTATTATTGTTGCACCCAGTACACATTGTTTACTCCTTTTCTATGTATTACTAACTTTCCCTCTCATTTTGTGTTTTACCCTTACACCATCTACCCTCAACTTAAGCTTTTGGCCTAAGATGAGGTGCAAACTATCCATCCTCTAAACTAGGGCCACTTTTGGTAGCCACCCTCAACTTAGGCTTTTTGCCTTAGTCAAGGTGCACAATGTTCAAGGAAGAACCAGGCCTAACTTCAAGGTTTTTCAACTAATAAGGCTAGGTAATTTATGTTTTTACAAAGAATAAGTACATATTAGGCTCAAACATTAGGATCAAGGGATATTTTTCCTAGGTTTGTCATTTAGGCTAAGTGGACTTTTAAGACCACTGACCTAAGATGCTTTCCTAATCTAATTAATCTACAATCTAACTTAGAGTAATAAGGCAAGTTCTAAATTATCAAGAATATATAAATTTATCAAATTACGCTCACACTCATATGACACTGATTACATTATCAACAACGAAAGACTCTCAGATCATGCTTTTTATCTCAATTTATCCTCACTTATCAGAACAAGCACTGCAAACACATTTAAACATACATGGTTGCTATCTAGACTAACTAATGAAAATTTTGTGGGTATCATTTTTTCACATAAACATGTATATGCCACAGATATCAGTACTATAAGCTACAAATACTACCTAAACATCCTAAACATGTTGGTTCAATAGAAAGTAAATATCCATGGGGAAAACGATGACAGGCAAGAAAAACCTCATGATTAAAAAATTTGGTAGTTATGGACCCAAACTACCCATAACTACCCACACCACATCGAGAAAGATGTGCACTGTCCTTAAAGTACACAATAAAAAATAAAATTATTAGGGTCAAAAAGCATAACTGGCACTGAGTGACAGTGTATGGTTGAGTTTGACCACCCTCAACCTGCATGGTCTCACGAGCCTCTCATCTCTCCATATCCTGTCTTGACTCTCTCAAGACATGCTTGATCTTGTCCTCTCTATCAGCTCTGCATGAAATAGTACGACATCTGGATCATCATTCATGCGGGGCCTTTTCCCATGGAAGACTACATGTGCTACTTAAAAGCAAATAGATCTATCACTAGCACCGAGAGTGTGGTCTTTGGTAGTGTCACTTGTGCTGCTAGTGCTACTGTCATGTCAGCCCAAAGTCGTTGTATCTCCTTTTGTATGGCCATCATATCTTCTGGTCGGGCGGTGCCAAGCTCTGCTATACCCTCTTCTTGACGGCATCAATGCGGGCATACAATGGTCGAAAGACGGCCCTAAATAATAGTGATCGTGTATGCCTACATGTGGTACTCTAACTCTAAGGCCAAATCTGCTTAACTAGCTAAGTCAACTGTGACTCAGTATATGATAATGTCTTTGCCATGGCCTATATAGATACTGCGGACATGTATACCATGCCCGTAGGTGCAGTCTGTGATGGAGTGGCCTATGTTTCAGGAGTGTTAATAGTGGGCCCCCTATCCTTATCTCACACCCCAAGTCCCATTAAAGTGGACTGACACTCATTGCCGATAAGGCCCGGAAGAACCAACCTGTATCTGTGCGCTTTCTATACATATTATAAGGGATTCTGATGTTTAACATGCCTTTAAGAAAGTAAACAGTAATAACAAGCCAAAACGAAATGTGTATGGATAGGCCATTGGGGCCACGGTGTCTAAAGTACGAGACATGACCACACTGTAATTTACATAGTCTACAAAGACTCTAGCTAAAGAAAAGTATCTGATAAGGTTTGGGACAGGCCCCGTCTCAACTAACTGTACAATACAAAAATACAAGCTCTAGACACAAAGCTCTGAAGCAAGATGGAGCTTGGTAATAGCAGTTGGATGTCATGTACTCCTACATGGGAGATCTACTAGCACCTGTACCCACAGCATGAAATGCAGGTGCCCCGTAAGGGACGTCAGTACGAGATAATGTACTGAATATATAAGGCAGAAAATACTATATATGAAGTAATAACTCAAATGAAACTATGCACTAGTGTAGGATAAGACACCACCCTTAGTTATATTGTGGGATCATGTACTTTATGTTCTTTTTATTACTTTACCTTTACTCTATAATCTGTGCACAACAAGTAAAACAAATTACTAGCTGATGAGTGGTAAATCTATATCGAGATCAGCCCTTTCTAGGCTTTTCCTTTAACCCCTTGGGCTACCCCCTGTGATAGGATCGACCCTGGCTAAGTGATTCTTCCACACCTCGGGTTACCACCCATCAATAAGCAATATACTTTACCTTTCTATTACCTTTGAGATGATTCTTTTGGTAGTTACAATATGGGAACTGTAGGACTGTAGATACAACATATGACATGTAAATAGTTATAAAAGACAATACAATAATGAAAAGAGTAGGTTACACTAGTAATGAAATGCATTGAAGGTAGAACAACACATGGACTTTATTTAGCAGAACGAACTCGTGTATCATGGTAAGCAAGTATTTATGCAGGTTTGCAAATGACTATATATGGGAGCATATGAACATGTGAAAGAGTGGAGACACGGTCAATAGTGGTGTCGGAGTTGATAAGTGCCTTTATGTTCCAAGGAGGGATCTATGTTTCATGCCAAACAATATGAAATCAAGTAGCCTTATATACCTCATTGTACGACCTCACTATTACCTCAAGATAACCTTCACTTACTCCAAATATTTATATACAACATTGTAGGTGGTAAAACTAGCATTAGCAGTTAGTAGATACATTTTGGCAGCCAAATCTCATAAAAAAACAACATATGGACAGCAAGCGGGTATTTATAAACCTGAGCATATTATTTCAACCTTTCCGCACCTAATCATATTTTCTAATACATATTCTCATATACATATCATGTACAGCCTATTCTAGAGCCATAGAAGTCTTACAACAGCCCCCAAGCACAAAAAATAACAATTCTATGCAACATACAAATTGTTGGCATAACGTTACATCCTTTTCTACATTACAATGTTGATGATTCCAAACCTTTACCAATATCAACCAGACTGTTCCCATAACATTTATACATATAAACATTCCTAAAATAGTTAAGAAAACATTCTTCAAAATAGGTGGAGGATGTGAGACCATAGCCCCTAATCAATCAGCCCACAAGTTCCTATTACGAGCATAATTACGATATCACACAAGAACTTACTTTCGCGGACTGTAAAAATGGTGCAGCAGTTTAGTTACACCACTAACAGACAATACCTTGTAAAAAACATAAGTTTGTCTTTATAATTCAGCCAACCAAGAAGAGGAAGTCCTTTTAAACGACAGGAAAAGTTCGCAACAATCTTTAGGACACATGCTGTCCAAATTTCCAGCACAAACATACTAGCATATACTTCTTGTTTTTCATGGAATAAGTATAACAAATACATGGATATTTCCACTTACCTTAGCCTTAAAGTCTCATGTTTTCTTCAAAAGCCACATAGGGTTGTTTAGGCTGCCTTGTGAAGTGAAACAAAGAGAGAAAAAAAGGCTTTAAGAAAGTTGAAAATTGATTCAAAGTAAAGTGATTTAAGGTGCTGCTTTGAGCCCTTTTTAAAGAGTCTTTTGGAAAACTTTCTTTTGAACTTTTAACCACCTAACACCACATATTAATAAGTTGGTGAGGTAGCAGCTTGGCCCTCACATTTGGGCCTAAATGGGTCTCAACGTTGATGGGCCTTGGCTGCCCATTTTGCAAATTTCTCTTTACTTGGTTTGGGCCCAAATGGTTAAGTGGGTTGTGATGTACTTGGGCCCTTTTTAAATGCTTCTTGGGTTTAAAAAAGTCTATTTATGATGCTAAAACAGGGGCTAAAGTTACACTCTTAACACAGACATTATTCATAATTGGACTTGGACAAATTTGGCATCAGGCCTCATCTTTGTTTAGCTGGCAATTTAAGCTAAACAAGTAGGTGAATCACCTGCTAGCTTACTAATTCCTACAAGAACCTCAATTCTCTCACTTTATTTAAGGTCGTGATCTCCTCAATTGCACTTAAAACTTATTTACACTCGACCCTCTTCAGTGTTAGACATACATATCACCCTTTAATTTGTTTTAAAAATTGGCGCTAATTTGACCAAACCATATCATGTTTCATATGTATAGTACTAGTATTGTAAGATGTGGGGTGTTACATCCTCCCTCCCTTAGGGACATTCGTCCCCGAAAGTTAGCACAATTAGATAGCGTAGCCAACTTTAAACTTTTACTTACACAAACTTTTAAAAACACATTAAGTATTCGATCACACATACCTATTAATGTCCCCATTCTGCATGTTGGACTTCCTCTTTTGCTTCAAATAAGTAAGGTTATTTTAATTTCATCATGTCCTCGGTGTCTCATGTTATCTCTTATGCTTTCTGGTTTCTCCAAAGTACATTTGCTGAAGCTATTTCTTTATTCCTTGGCTTCTTAACTTGATAATCTAGAATAGCAATAGGTACCTCTTCATATGTGAGATCTTATGTAACCTATACATCCTCAATAGAAGTGATACGAGATGGGTCATTTATGCATTTTCGAAGCATTAAGACATAAAAAATGGGATAAACCATTGAAAGCTCTTGGGATAGCTCTAGTTCATATGTAACCTGCCTGAGCCTCTTAATAACCTGATATGGCCCTATGTAACGTGGGCTCAGTTTTCCTTTCTTACGAAATCTCATAACCCCTTTTATTGGAGACACCTTTAAAAATACCTAATCCCTTACTGAGAATTCCAATCCTCTCCTTCTAGCATCCGTATATGATTTATGATGACTTTGGGATATTTCTAGTCGCTATTGTATTACCTTAACGTTTTCCATGGTTTGTTGTACTAGATCTCGCACAAGCAAGGTAGTTTCACCCACTTCTAACCATCAACTGGGTGATCTACATTTCCTTTCATACGAAGCTTCATAAAGTGCTATGCTGATACTCACGTGGTAACTATTATTATAGGCAAACTCAATAAGTGGAAAATGGTCCACCCAACTACCTTTAAAGTCCAATGCACA
>JAABOM020062406.1:0-10272 GCA_011800125.2 Solanum clarkiae | reverse complement strand
CACATTTATATAAACTTCAACTTTCCAAAATTGCAACATAAGGGGTCCATCTTAGCCTATTGATCAATTAGGTCCCCAAACTCTTCTATTTTAATCAAATCGAGGGCTTTTGACTCAAATTTAATTGTGCACGTCAAATTCACTTGATACTCTAATCATGCACCGAGAATATACTTAAGTTCAAATTACACGATATCTGCTACAAAATTTTCCAATTGGATAGTTATCCTTAATTACAAAAATATGGGGTCTAACATTCTTCTTCATTCTTCTTCTTTTTGGAAAAATCAGAGGACCCCGACCCAACGGTCATCTGCTTTATTCCTCACACGTACCCCTCTTCAAATCTCGACTTCGATTCCCCATTTTGAGAATCGAAAATCATCCCTATATAATCCCTCTTTTGTCTTCGTACTGAGGTAGCCAGAATTAGCCATGGACAACCGAAAATAGTTCAAAAACCCTAGCCAGAGGGCACCTCGAAAAGCCATAGAGAGCAGTCAAAAAAGCTAGAGAAAAATTCGAAAAAAAACCCTAGCAATAGACAGCGGTCGACTGCCAGTAGGAAAACCTCGAAAACTCTAGCTAGCAGCGGGAGTCACCTGAGAAATCCCCTAGAGAAAGGGGGCGGATGGAACCAGAGAAGGAAGAAAAGAAAGAAAAAAAGAGGGGGGGGGGGACAATAGAGAGGGTGGCGAGGATAATTTGAAAAATTCGAGCAAACTTGGGGCGGCGATCGAAAATCCTAAAAACCCAACCAGAGATGGAAATCGAAAAACCCTAGCCATCAATAATCCTTGAAAACCAGAACCGAGTTTCAATCCATGGACCGAATCAGTATCATTTTAAAAAATCTAAAAATATTTTGTCAACTTCCCAGCCGTTCTTAATCTCACAAAGTCTTAGTCAAATGTTCATCGATTTAGAAACCAAAACATTTTTGGAGTCAAGTCAGTATACAAAATTTGATTCGCAGTGGTGTGAGTATTTTCACTCTGGCTTGTTGTCCCAGTTCCTGCTCCGACACAAGTAATATCATCATCTGAGCTGCCTTTTATCCCGTTGAAATGAGATGTATGGTGTATTATTTCTGTTTGTCATTAGCTGTTTGAGGAGTGATGTTTGAGTCGATACATTTTGGTTCATTGTGTTAAGTTAAAAGTATGATTAGCACTCTTCTTGTTTGCTGTTAAGTAGTCGAGAATCAGGTCAGAATTAGAGGGATGTTGTTTCTCAAAGACACTGCTGCAGAGTGTTGTTCTGAAAATGTTCTATTACTCTAAATCAATACTGAAGTTTTTGATTGTTGGTTAACTGACTCTTGGTCTTGTAGAACCCAATACTGTACTGGTTAAGGATGTTTGGGTGCTGTTGTTGTTGTATGAATTTTAACCTAAATTTAACTTGAAGTTGTTATGATGTTACTGCAAGTGATGTTTATCTCATTGATAGCTGAAGTTTGTTTTGGTTTGGATCTCGATTTTGAGTTACAAATGTCTCAAAGCTTTGTTTTGGTCCCATGTAAAAACTGAGTTTTCTTTGTATACCCATGACATTTTAGTCTCCCTTTAGTTGTTCTGATTCTTGAATCTCAAATGATAGCATTTACATGTCCCCTTTTCTTCTCCTCCTTCCTTGTATATGACGATTGTCAAACGACTTTATCTGTTTTGTTTTACTAAAGCCTGGATTTTGATTCAAAGTTTGAGTCTGGGATTGTATTTCTTCTACTGGAGTGAGTTTGAAGTGCGCCTGTTGCTCAATAACATTGTTAGTTATGGTTGCTCTCTTGAAGATGCTGGCAGTAGCTATTTTACATAAAGATAATCAAGTTCTTTTATTCTGTCTATAATTTACTCATTCCATGTGTTATTTTCCTGTTCATCACTGATAGAGTGTATTATAGTTGCCTTGAAGAGCCTGGTTTATTGATTAAAAGTGAATCTGGATGAAATACTTTCATTTCAAAGTCAATTTATAATGGTTCCCTGATATCCCTGTTGTCTTCACTGTTCTGGTTCAATAAGAGAGGAGTATATTTAGTCATCACCATGTTCCCTCTGTTTTGAGTTATGTTTTCTTATATCAAATTTGCTGAAAGAGTTAGACTAGGCAGTTCAATAGGGGTCAATGTTATTCTAGTGTCACCTTTGTTCAAGATTAAACTAATTTAAAGCTAGTTAATTTGTGTATCTCTGAACAATGCATCTTCCCTGTAGAATTACATGATCAACTTGATTACATGATTTGTGGTGGTGTCGTAGTTTTCTTTATTAAATCTTGGAGATGGAATCTGATAGTGTGTGTGTGTTTTCCTTTTAAAGAATATTCCATGTGGATTCATGTCATGTTTCTTGCTCTGGTTTGCAACTTTTTTATGAATGTGTGTTATTAAGTATATGCAACTATTTTCAGCTTCCTTCAGGCTATATTCATGAATTCTTGAGACATTGATAGTTTGTTTTTCTTGGTTTAGACTTAATTTTATTAAAATGTCATATTGTGCCACTTTGACTATTTCACTATAAGTATTAATTCTTTATCTTTTTCTTGCTTTATGTGAATCATATGGAGAGTCTCAGTTGGACTCTCCTCCATTCCCTTTACATTCCGAATTTGGCCATGGAGACCCAAACTTTCCCTCATCGAGTCAGCCTAATATATAGGAAAGGGAGCCATGACAAGCCTCTCGGATGCTGATTTAAAGCTGAAAATACTGATGTACAGTGTATATACACTAAGTATATATGACAGGAAACGGGACAAGCCCAAGGAGCAGCAGCTGAAATATTCTAATGGGCTTCGCAGACCCAAATATGTAGAAATAAAACAGGTGTTCGAAAAGTTGAGCTTGTCGAGCCCAAAATTGTTTATTTTGATTTATTGTATATTTATGTGCTTGTGATATTTGGCTAACTCTAACACTTCTTACTTGGTTCTAACCTAATTGAATTCCCCGACGCCAAAGCTATTTATGCTATGTTTGTTTAGTTTGGTTCTATTTAAAGAAAAAAAATGTTCTGACGTAAAAAAGAGTAAAAATATTTGTATAAATAAATAAAAATGATAAAAGAAAAGAGAAAGGATATAATTTAGTCCAATTCTCGAATATAGTTAAATCATTTTTTTAGTCACATTCAGTCAATTCCTTTCGAAAATTAATCAAAATCTTAAAATTAGTCAATCTTATTTTTCAAATCAAAGTTAGTCAAACTTCATAATCGTCGGATAACCGCATTTAGCGGCCATTTCGAGTGTGTAAAACCTTCTCGAAGTGAAAATGTGAACCCGAACCCTTTCTTTGGATTTAAAAGGATTTTTCTGTTAGATCTTTTTAAATACTTATTGGTTTCCTAATTATCCTAAAATTAGGTGGCGACTCTGTTTTCTTTGAAAATTTCAAAATTGGTTTTCACTTAAATAAATTGAGTTTTAAACCGAATTTTTTATTTTCTTTTCGAAAAGCCATTTTTCGGCATAACATTTACTACTGTGAAACAACCCTGAAAATCACCCAAACGACACCCAAAACCACACCATTTTCTACCCCAAATCAACCCCCAAAAATTCGTCGAAAACCCCCACAAAATTAGCCACCTTCCTCCCCCAAAATCAATCCCAAATAGCACCAAAACCACCTGCGAAACAGCTACAAGACCCACCACAAAACGACCCCAATTCTGTCCCAATAGCGGCCGTAAAACGCCACCCCCAAGCTCTGGAAAATCACCCTCAAGACAGCCTGAAAACCACCCGAAAAATCCTCCAAAAACACAACAAAAATCCCCTTGAAATCTCCTCCAAAATTGCCGTAACAACCTCTGAAATCGCACCTCAAAATAACCCAACAAACCATCTGAAAATGGTCCTATGAAAATAACCAAAATTGGCCCTTAGCGAGTTCATACTCCGACGAACCAGAGCAAACAACAACAACGAACTAACGTGCTTTTTAGCTCTGGAGAACAGTGAGCTTCGAGCTTGCACAATCATACTCGTAGCCAACAACATCGAAACCCCGCTGCAAAAATCATCGTAAAACTCACTGTCGCACTTCCCCTTTTCCCCGTTTCGTCATTTCGCTGCCGGTAAGAAAATGACTACTAGATCCAGTGTGCTCGAGCTCTAAAACTGTGTCTTTGAAGAAGCTGGGTCAAATCAGTCTATGAGTATTATCTATTTTAATTTCACAACTATATTTTTCATTGCTTTGTCTGGTTACAACTTTTCTATGTTGTAATTGACTTCATGGTTACTTTAATCTTTTTTATTATTATTTTATTTTCTTTGCTTTGTCATCGCATTATTTGCTTTGGTGTAGGTTGACTGCTATCTTTTATGTTGGATTATTTTATTATATAGCAATTAGAATGTTGCATGTTTTACTCTATACTATTCTTGTCAGATTATTGTTTATATGTTGCTTCTATTGTTTATATCATTTATTATCGATTTTTATGTGATATTTATATATTATTTGTTAAACTTGACCAATGAAGGATCTATCCGTCGGATTTCGAGGCCTCCCCATTCAAAAAAACGAAAAAGGATAGTTTAAATTCATATTTTATTACATTTTAAAATTAGAAATTTTAATTTAAGTTCACATATACATTATTTATTAAATTTGGCCAGTGACGAATCTATCCATCGGATTTCGAGGCCTCTCCATAAAAAGATGAAACAATTTTAGTTTATTCTTTATTTTTTTCATTATTATGTATATTATTTTGTGTGTTTATTTCATGATTATTGTACTTGTATTATATTGTGTATCTCCTCCTCAATCTGTAAAAAATGAATTCAACTGGGACCCACAGTTGTGGATTCTCAAGGGTGCTAATACCTTCCCTTTGGAATAACTTGAACCCTTACCTGAAATTTTTTCTTGGTTCACAGACTATTTTTTATAAATAATTAATTGGTCTCCTAATTATCCTTAAATTAGGTGGCGACTCCCAAATTAAATTATTTTTTCTTTTAAATTCTTTTATTTAATTATTTTTGTAAGTTGTCACGACGTTGCACCTTTGGGATGTCAACAACTATAGTTGGCACACTATTTTAGCTAACTTTACTATCTATTTTTAAAAGTTATAGTAGTAATAACATTTAAAAAAAATTACCATGTTTAACTTGAAAACTATGTGATGCTATAACATATGATATACTAACGATGAAAATCATCTATTAATAAATAATTTATATTTGTAAGACAATTAGTGAGAAGTGTAAAATTTTATATTAAAATTGTAAATAAGTTTGAATGTATTTGTTCTTATAACAAATTTAAAAGAGGATAAGTATTTTTGTCGTAATTTTTTTCACGACTTTACTAAAAATAGAATAAACTCTTTCTAAACATGTAACTTCTAAAATTCATAAATAGAAGTTAACACAAATAAATTCATATTACTTTTAAACTATAGAAGTCTTTAAAATGTTGATTAATCTTTTTCTCTTTATTACAAAATTTGCCATGAATAAAATGGTGATTTACTATTTTTTTCCCAAATTATTATTTTATTTTGATTTTCTTTTCAGTGAAAATTTTCATAGAATTCATGTGAATACTACTTGGTTAGAAAATACATATATTAAAAAATAATAATAAATGTGCAAATAAAGCATGAGAGAGATATATATGTATGATAACAAGGACATGTGAGAGATTGAATATATTAGATATGAGAAAAAGTAGATATAGATCGAAGAAGTATTTGAGAGAGAGGTAATTAGATATGGGATGACACATCTCAGATATAAAAATTAAAACATTAAAAATAAAGGACACCTTTTTAATTCTTTTAAAAAAATACATTACAAACGATGTAAGCGTTATCAATATGATTGGGCGTAAAGTATCTGTAGATAATTTTTAAGTCCGTCATCAAATCGTAGAGCTCAAAATTCTTTTTCAAATTATTTAAAAGTGAAAAGATATGATATTAGTCAAAGAGGGAAAAAAAGTTAAAAGGAGGAGGGAAATAAATATTTCACAAAGAATATATATATAAAGCATGTGTACTAACTGATTGTAAAATATTGAATTAAAAAAGGATATGTGTACAATATTGATTAACTTTTCTTTTTTGCCTCTCACTTGCTTTCAGGTGAGTAGGCACACTCCCTATGCCCCCTCATCACTAAAGGGTATATTTATTACATTTCAAAATAATTTATGAGAGTAAGACTAAAGTAAATGTGTCCCTAAATTTTGATCATAGTTTAAGGGGATACTTATGTTTTTTTGCTCAATTTTATAGAAGGAAAATATCTAGTCATATCATAGTACTATTAGATTTAGAGCAACTATAAACATGGTCTATTTAAAATGATTCAAATATACAGTTTTCAACTTATAAAATTAAAAAAAAATATTTTTTAAATTTATTTGTCAATGTATTTCACCAAAAACACTTTTTTCAAAAATACTTTTCAACATAAGTTGCTTTTAGAAGTTCAGACTATTAATTAACCCCTAAACTTGCCTATTTGATAGCCTTTACCCTCGCTCTCAGATATTGATGTAGCAAAGGGAGTGTACTAACTCTCTTTTAAGCATGTCGGGATTTAAAAAAATTAAAAAATCAGCTCCCAACTATTTATTTTAATGGTATATTTCTATTTTTTTTACGTCAATTAATAAAAAGACTTAGATCGAAATCCATTATTTTAACCAAATAAACATAGTTTTGCTAAAAATATTGAAATATCAACTATGTGTTTTTTCTTTTTGGATGTAGTGACTATTTACATCTACTTTTCAGGCCTAATAAATTTTTAAAATCTTTGAGTTGCATTTTTTTAAATTATTTTTTTTGCTTAGATGCAATACCTATTTATTCTCTTTGATTACTACATCAAATCACTAAATTTACATACTTACATAAAAGACTACATAGTTACAAAAATATATACGATTACTAGATTATATGTGGGGTAGTGATTTGTTTGTTGCTATTGTTTAGGAGACAAACATGTTATATCCTAGTCTTTAGGTTACAAAATTAGTGGAGTCGATTTGATCAGAGTAGTTAGGAGTAATTGATGTGTTCTGTTATTAGTAACTTTTATCTATTTAAAGATTTGAAATTTAGAAATAAACAACATTTCCACTTGCTAATTATTTCCCTTCTATCAATGTCAATATAGGGGAGATGAAATCCTTTCTAATAGATAAGTTATGTTTCAACAAACCGTTTCAGGAAACATACTTACCTCAACCACCTGTAGTACCTTCTTTAGTTCCACCAAGGTTGAATGGCTTGATTCAAAATCTAGAAATCGACCATTTCAACGGCAAAATGGCAGGAAAACAGATTGACACTTATTACAATGGACATGATTTCAATATGTCTAATCACTTCTTGGACAATGAAAATCATTCCAATGTACTGAATTCAAATGAGTTCCCTATGAACTTCAATGAACTACTTCAAGAAGCATATTTACGTCAACCACCTATAACACATTCTTTAGTTGTTTGTTTCTATTTCTCAAGTTATGCATTGATTAGATAGTATCACCTCGCTAGCTGGATTGTCAATCTCCTCAATTTTAACACCTTCACCAAGTTATTGTACAACTTTCATGAATTTGACATGAAGATCCACATATGGTAGTTGGATTAACAATCTCCTCAATTTCAACACCTTCACCAAGTTGTTTTACAACCATAAATTGGCATGAAGATCCACATACAGTAGCTGGATCGTCAATCTCCTCAATTTCAACACCTCCAGCAAGTTATTGTACAACTTTCCTGAATTTGGCATGAAGATCCACATATGGTAGCTAGATTGTCAATCTCCTCAATTTCAACACCTTCACCAAGTTGTTGCACAATTTCCATAAATTTGGCATGAAGATCTACATACAGCAGTTGGATTGTCAATCTCCTCAATTTTAACACCTCCACCAAGTTGTTGACAACTTCCATGAAGATCCACATACAGTAGCTGGATTGTCAATCTCCTCAATTTCAACACCTTCAGCAAGTTATTGTACAACTTTCATGAATTTGGCATGAAGATCCACATATGGTACCTGAATTGCCAATCTCTTCAATTTCAACAGCTTCACCAAGTTGTTACACAACTTCCATAAATTGGCATGAAGATCCATATACAGTAGCTGGATTGCCAATCTCCTCAATTTCAACACCTTCACCAAGTTATTGTACCACTTCCATGAATTTGGCATAAACTACTTCAAGAAGCACACTTACCTCAACTACCTACAATACCTTCTTTAGCTAAAATGAATGACATCTTTGCATGATTGAGTGACTATAACCAAGATCTAGAACTTGGCCATTTCAAAAACTCAAACAAGTTCCCTATAAACTTCAACAAACCACTTCAAGAAGCATACTTACCATAACCATCTACTCTACATTGTTTAGTTCCACCAAATGAATTCTTTGCAGGGTTGAGTGGCTGGAACCAAGATCACTTTAATAGGCTTCGATGGTTATACAAGTATTCAAAGGACGAACGAGATGGATGTTCGTTGTCCCAATCAATTTTTTACTCCTTAGAACTTGACAATGTTAATGTAACAAACCACTTTAAGAAGCATACTTACCTCAACCCACAAAAAAAAAAAAAATATGTAGTGACAATAAATTTTTCTTTTAGTGAAAATATGTATATTATAAAAACATTTAGCGACAATTGAGTTAATGTTGTTGCATTCAGAGTCATTAAATCCTTCAGTGACATTTACAAAGTGTTGATTATAAATACTAATATTATATTATTACCATTAAATATAATAAACGACAATTATATTATTGTTGCTAAATAATTATCTTAAAATCCTTTTTTTTTATAGTAACCACCTACAGTACCTTATTTAGTTACATTGTAATGACTCGTTACACTATTTTGAGAATGTGTTCTATTATTTTCTTAAAAATATTCTTCTCATAAATTTGAATTAGTATTTTGGACTATTCGATAACTAAGACTACGTATTATTTTACATAACTTGTGGATTGTGAAGTAATATGTTTAAAGGGGAGGGGGGGGGGGGGAGGAAAAGGAGGAGTGGAAAGTTGTATGATTTTTATTTAATCTGTTTATGTTGATAAATATCTTATCATAAAATATTAAATTAATAGCTTCTAGAAGGGAAATTGATATTAGATGCTGATACAATCTTGCACTTTGGTTGGAGACAACATTAAGTGGAAAATTTTCCCATAAGTTAAATATTCCATATGACAATTATTAGTTCCAACTGAAGGAATATTATATTATCAAATCTGTGCAATAAAAGGGACAAAGGGGATGAACATTTAAAACAAATACAGAAGAAGAGACAGGTTGAAAGCATTTTGGTAAGTTTTCATCCATACGTATGTATAACTTAAATACTATTGTTACAGTAGTTAAGGTAGGGAGAAAATAGTAAGTGTAGTTTGCAGAACACTAGTAATTAGATTTAATGGAAATGATCATTAGTTAATTTAAATTTTATTCTTTTAATGCTAATTTATAATTGAAGATGATATATTGAGACATACACTTTAATTCGATAATTTTTACTATTTAGTTGAGAGGTAATTTTAGATAAATAATTTAACTAGTAAGTAAAACTAATAGATTAGATAATACCCGTACAACTTATCTTATATTAATAAGTAATAGAGTTTATCACTTTAATGCATAATTATTCTATAAAAAAAATAATAAGTAGAAAAAGGGGACTTCAGATACGCTAACTATTTTCACCTTCAATTGATTAGTTTAAAGATTATCTGTATAAGAGTTATAGAATTTAGTAAGTATTAACATATATTAAATAATTTACTTCTTAGCATAGTGATTGGTGGAAGTAATTAATTTTTTTGGTGCTAAGGACAGAAGTGATGAAATGGATGATTTTAAACTTGCATATTTTTACATGCTATTGATACTTGTAGATTTGAGAAAAAAGAAAAAGAAAAAAAAATAAAGTAATTTGGTTTGCAATTCTCTTGACTTGTGTTTATATGTTCTTTAGTATAATTATATTCTATGTAACTAATTCTTTTACTAAAGACAAAAGTATAATATAAGTGATTCCCAAAAGAGTACTTGTCATAATTGGTTTCCTCGCAACATTAAATATTTCTAGTGTCACGATCCAACCCAAGGACCGTGATTAGTGCCGATTAGGCACCCAGAAAAATACTAAACCGGATTTTCAACTATAATAGCTAAGGAATCTATCGAAATTTCGGCAGAGTTTCCTTTGTTTTACTGACTAACCACACCTGCACAC
>JAABOM020062405.1:0-44134 GCA_011800125.2 Solanum clarkiae | reverse complement strand
GTTTTCAAGAATGAATCATGTAATCAGTAATCGGTATGTCTATCTTCTTAAAAGAATAGACGATAACTGTAAATCTTATATGAATAAATCCCTAATCGAGGAATTTCGATAACGGTATGCTAGTTCTACCTTCCCACTAGTGAGGGCTTTACCTGTAATCGATAAATACAAAATGCATCAGGTCTAACGAACCTGCCGTTAGCTACGAGATTCATTAAGGTCTACTTCTATTAAAACTTTTCTTTGTAAACCATATAAGCTTTTCCAAAGCAGTAAAAGCATGTAAATCTTGTAATCATATCATGTCAAAACTTAATGGAAAAAAACACATGTAAAAGTACTTGTATCTCAAGTAAACGTCAAATCCTTTCAATAACGGTAATCATCTCAATTTCACTATACTTGTCTTATAAAATACAAATAACTATTTCGTTATCATATCAAGTAAAAAGACTTGTATTATATACAAATTCAAATCATTCGGTAACAATTCACTTTATAAATCATGTATAAATCATGAAACTTATAAAACACAAAATGGGGTTAAGATTACTACTCACAATACTCGTGTAGAATGAAGTACCAAACTTGTCAACTCAAGCAATCCGTAAGACTTCCTTTGTCAATCAAGATTCATATCAAAAATCTCATATTACTTTCTTTGTTCAAGTTAAGTTCATACTAACTTTACAACTTTCCAATCACTTTTTAGACTTTCTATTTCCTATCAAGTTGAGATACATGTGTAATATCAAAGCCATGAATAACTTAACTAGTTCAATAATCTAATGATTTTTTTTTTGTGTGCTATCTTAACCATCTTGTTCATCCAATTCCATAATCCAAACTATTCTTGTTGTTCAATTACTCATCTCTTATCACTAATTTTCAATGCCCAAAGTAAATTATCTAACCCAAGAACTTTAGTAAAGCTGTAAAGGAAGATAAAACAAAAAATTACTTCTAATTATGAGAATTTAACAATTTCTCTCTCTCTTTATCTCTTAATTTTTTTAAAACCCTTAACCCTAATTTTTATAGTCATGAAGATACAATTAACTCTAACAATAAGTTTAGAACTTACCTTCTTCTATGCTTATCTCTTTATTTTCAATTTACAGTTGTTTTGATTTTTCTTTTTCTCTTCTTTGTTGTCAATTTTTTTTCCCTTGTTTGCTGATCCTTCTTCTTCTCTTTTCTTTTTTTTTTTTGCTTTTGGTTTGTGATTTTGTGGGGTTTCTTACGGGATGCAGCTTTGTTGCTTATCCCACCCCTTTCTCCTTTTATTTTTTTTAAATCTAGTCTCTTTTTTTAAAAGACAAATATGCCCTTCAAAGGCAAGGTTATTACATTCTCCTCATCTTAAAAAATTCAGTCCCCGAATTTAAGATAAATGCATGCCTTCAAACTGAAACAAATGGGAATAATTAACTCGCATGTCATTTTTCGACTCCCAAGTAGCTTCTTCATTGATAGGATTACTTTATAAAATTTACATGGCATGATATATTTTGACCGTAACCTCCTTGTCTGTCAACAATAGCCATTGACTCCTCCTCTTATGTCAAGTTATTATCTAGTTGTATAATCGGTGCTTCAAGCACACAAGATGGGTCTCATACATATTTTCTTAGTAGATATGAAATTCAAGAGTAAAATACATCTAAGAAGAAAGTGCCGAAAGATCGGACACTACTTCCACCCAATTCAAAAAAATCTTATATGTTTTACAAATCTCAAACTCAAATTTGTTTTTCTTCTTTTTTTTTTCTCACTTCATGCCTTTTCTTGAGGGACTCCTAGAAAGATTGGTCTTAAACTATGTACTCTAGACTCTTTCCTCTTTCATGTATAAGTAAGACTTTTACCTACTTGAATCGTGCACAACTTCTGTCTATTTACTGGACCTTGTCCCCGATTTCTAGGATCAAGTTTAGTTCCCAAATTCTAATACATTATCCTCGTTAACTTCGAATCATTAATTGAAAATGGCATTACCTACCATGGAAAGACTTTGTGTAGAGCCTTCTGAAAGCTTGATCGAAAATTATTGTAGTAGGAAAATTTCACTAGAGGACGGTCCTATATTAACTTATATGGATAAAAGCAGATAGTACCTAAAGACTGGTAAGTAAGCATGTCACTATCTTTAAAATATAGAATACAAGCTCTTAACATATCCTTTAAGGTTTGTATCATACGCTCAATTATCCATCCGTTAGATATTGAGGGCACTGGGACTCGTAGAGCCAAATAATTTTGTTCATGTATATTCCGATAAATATTTCTTCATTTCATCTAGTTTTAAATGGTAAGGAGTATGTTGTCTTTGTAACTCGATCTACGATTATCCACATAGGGTCATAACCTCAAAGTATTCGTGATATTTTGGTCATAAATTCAATAGCACTCTTTCCAGTTCCCATTCTGAGATCAACTATAGTGGTAGCTGTATAGGGTGCTTATACTCATCTTTAACATGTTCGCGAGCAAATCAATTAGAACCAAAAAAGCAATAGTTTTCTTTATATGTTCTCACCAATACAATTGTTTCAAGTAGTGTTACAGTATGGTTGGTCCAAAGTGTTATAGTATAGATGGAGTTGTGGGCTTCCAAAATGAATAATTCGTCTCAATCCATCTAAGTCTATAGTAGATAGTTGGTTATATAGTCGGAAAAACACCATCACTTTCAACAATTATACACTTACCTTTACTAGGTGGGACTCATCTCAATTTTTTTTGGGCATAATCCTACATTACCTTTTAAGTATTTTTATCCCCTGTTCTTATAAGGATTTAACCAGAGCACAAATCAATGGGATTTATAAATTTTCTATGCTAAAATGAATATCAACACCTCTAGTCTATGATATATTCAACCAAAGCTTCTTTGCAGAGGTATACCAGAATTCTTGTTGTTAGTGTAAATATCACAGACTCCCTCACATAAGTAACGTCTTCAATCTTTACCTCAAATATCACAACGGTTCATTGTAATTATTTCCTAATTCTAAGTGAGATACTTCCTATTTGTGTTGCGATAAATAGTTTATAAAATTAGTTGTCATGTGAATATCTTACACAAAAAAATTCTAATCCAACCTTGAAACATTGAGGATACCGTGAATCTTTGAGATTTCAATTGTATGGAATGATATTGTACAGTGAGATTTTCTTTTTTCTTTTTGAAATTCAAAAAATCTGCTCACCTTCCTCCTTCCACTGATTTTTTTTGTTAACTTGGTCAGTAGCTCTATTATTTTGAAGAACTCTCATCTGAAGCGTCATTACTAGCCTAATAGATCAAAAATTGTGACTCTCTATAGGAGTCGTAGACCTTGGCCATTTCTGAATTACACCTATCTTCTTAGTTTCCATTAAAATATCCCCCTTAGATACAATACACACAAACATCACTTGGTATTATAGCTAAGCCTGCACTTATAGAGCCTTGAATAAAGTTGATGATTTTACTGTATTTGCAACACAATTCTCAAGCTCTAATCTTGTTCTTCTTGCCGATTAAATATACTATAAGATCACCAATAAACACCATAATATCCTTTTTTGAAATGACTTGAACTCCTTATTCATTATCTACATCGACGGGTTGGAATATCGATTAGTTTGAAAAACATCACAAGAGCTTAAAAAAAAAGAAGCATTTTCCAAGTTCTAAGGCTGCTTTAGAAATACTATCTTCTCTAGTTTTAAGTTGATGATAACTGCTCAAATAATCATCCTTTAAAATGGAATACTCCATCAAATTGATCAAATATGTCAACTGTATCAGACAATAGGTACTTATTATACTCGGTTCAACTATTTGTAGTCAATGCATAATCTCCGGAAGCCACTTTTTTTTTTTTTAAATCCTAAGCATTATGAATACTCCACTATCCTCCAATAAAGTCATTTTCAATAGGTTCAATAATTATTTCTCTATCTCTCTCGACTTCTCCATCAATGTCATAGGATATAAAGATATCAACATGGGTTATATGTCACATATATATATATATATATGTGTGTGTGTGCGCGCGGGGGGTAATCATGGAAAGTCCACAAGAAACATATAAAACAAATTCTCTTAGTAGTTGTATTTTTCAAAACAAAGTGTCTGATCTCTTATGACCTATACTATAAATGAGAGACTTCATTTTAAAAAAAAACTAGTATGTGATTATAACAAATATACTCCATTCATCCTTGTAAATCTCCCCTGTCTTTTTCATAAGGTATCTTGACAACTATTTTCATTAGCAATAAAGAGTATTGTGGAAAAAGATAACCATCTATATACAATCATATCAAGGTTGACCATATCGGGGAGAATCTATTTATTTAAGATGTTCCTTCTCTTGATTCAAATCTAACAAGCTTTATACGCATGCTAAACTAACTAAAAAGTTATCCCTAAAGCTAGCAATACGAAAAGAAGACCTCAATATCTTACGACGTCCTTGGTTTCTAATGCATCAATTTGCATTAAATTTATGCTGAAAGATATTCTAATTTTTGACCTTCTTGCGCGAATTCTTGGTTGCACGCTTACCATATTTACATTTTTGATCTTTTTGAAAAGTGCAATTTTCACAATGCAAGTCAAAGTCTTTGTATATGAGGCTCTTACCTTGCATAAACAGTTAACCAACAGTTTCGCAAGCCTCTAAGCTTGAAGTATTGAGTATCTAGCCTACAGATAAGGTCTTAATGTCATATATTGATACATTTGTCATTTGAATCAATTTCATATCTACCTAGAAGGTTTATACTTGACTGTTAAGAAGGAAATAATCCATAAACACCTCAATAAACTTATTCTCCAGTGACTGATGTCGCTTGTGTTGACCTCCCTGATAGTACGATATCATATATTATGTAGGTCATGTCCTCTGGTAGGTATGTCATCTGATCTATAGACTTCTAACTGGAACATCCAGAATATTCATAATAAATAAATAAAATAAAAGACTTTAAGTATTTCACTTATGAATCTTTACCAAAAATCTTTAACAATATTTGAGCAGTTTGAATCTATGAATATTTGAGATTTTCATTTTTAGAAACTCTTTAGAATACATCTTTTCTAGGAAAAACTGATTCTCTGTAGGTGCCTGAAGACGATCTTCAAACCTATGTTGTTGCCAAGCTTTATTTATATATTTTTTTTGTTGGTTCATCCCTAGGACTTCTCAAGGATACATTTTTGTCTTGATAATCTAAATTTATATAGGATGTTGTCTAATTTTATTCAATTTGTCCATCATGTTAGCTATGGCTCTTTATGTAGAGATAAAATCTTATCGATAACACTATTGTTTCTTGTACTAGTACTACTTCTACTGGTGGGTTGTTACATATTATGAGTGAAACTCCATTGTAGTGGGATAACGAGCCCTTTCATAGGGCCAACTACTTGTCAGTTGCCAAAATTGAAAAAAATGCTTACGTGTCAAAGGCAACATTTATTGTCAACTGAACCTTAGGCTTATTCCTTCTATCACGTCATCGAGTTTAAATTATCTGGTAATAAGACAAACAAGTTAAATTAAACTAATGGAATCCTAATTGGCATACACGTACGAAGGAATAGAAAAGAAAGACACACATATCATATCACATTCTCGTAGAATCACTATTATAGAAATGATCGACAACATAACTATAATTGAGATTCTGCTACTAATGTGCTCCATAAGTCATAGGAATAACCTAATCTCTGATACCATTTTTTCACGACCCAATTTAGGATCATGACCGGCGCAAAGGAAGGGAATTCCAAAGCAAGCCTTACTAGAATTCTATAGAAAATCAGACAGAGTTTCCTTTGTTTTTGAGCCTATCCAAATATTTTCCTGTCTCAAATATCAATAACCACACTAATAACATCTCTAGATTTAGCGACAACATCCATTAACAATCCAATCGCTATACAATAATATCAATCCATCTCTAAATTTAAAAAGAAGTCTAAATCAAATCTCATGACTACAACACGAATGAATACTTATGACTCTTGTAAAGAAGATGACTATGAAGCGACTCTAACAATTCAAGAAAGGTCCATAACAACCAACTTATTTTCCACGTGAACAAGTGTGGGGCTCACCATGGAATCCAATTGTTAGCTCTAACTAACGAAATTCACGTCAATATCACCTATATTCTCTAGAGAAAAAAATATAGCAAGGAGTGAGACGCTAGCTCAGTGAGTAATAATAATAACCACAATCGTTTTTATGAGGGACAAGTCAGAAAATATACTAGAATAATAATTAAAATCATGTAATAAATGCTATTTCAAAATCAATAGCCATAATCAATTTTGTTGTCTCATATAAAAAAATCAACTTAACCATTTGCAAATAAACTCAGTAAAATATTTTCATATCAAACTCGATAAAACACTTTCATATCAAACCATTTACATATTTGGGAGGTTTCCAAGAATGTATCATGTAATTGATAATTGATATATCTATCTTCTTAAAAGAATAGACGATAACTGTAAATCTCATATGAATAAATCCCTAATCGAGGAATTTCGGTAACGATATGCTAGTTCTACCTTCCCACTAGTGAGGGCTCTACTTGTAATCGTTAAATACAAGGTGCACCAGGTCTAACGAACCCGCCGTTAGCTACGAGATTCATCAAGGTTTACTCCCATTAAAACTTTTATTTATAAACCATATAAGCTTTTCCAAAGCAGTATAAAGCATGTAAATCTTGTAATCATATCATGTCAAAACTTAATGAAAAAAAACACATGTAAAAGTACTTATATCTCAAGTAAATGCAAATCCTTTCAATAACGGTATTTCAATATACTTGTCTTATAAAATACAAATAACTATTTCATTATCATATCAAGTAAAAAGACTTATACTGTATACAAATTCAAATCATTCGATAACAATTCACTTTATAAATCATGTATAAATCATGAAACTTATAAAACACAAATTGGGGTTAAAATTACTACTCACAATACTCGTGTAGAATAAAGTACCAAACTTGTCAACTCAAGCAATCCGTAAGACTTCCTTCAGTCAATCTAGACTCATATAAAAAATCTCATATTACTTTCTTTGTTCAAGCTAAGTTCATACTAACTTTAGAACTTCCCAATCCCTTTTTAGACTTTTTATTTCCTATCAAGTTGAGATACATGTGTAATATCCAAGCTATGAATAATTCAACTAGTTCAATAATCTAATTATTATTTTTTTTTTGCTATCTTAACCATCTTGTTCATCCAATTCCGTAATGCAAACTACTCTTGTTGTTTAATTACTCATCTCTTGTCACTAATTTTCAACGCCCAAAATAAATTATCTAACCTAAGAACTTTAGTAAAGCTGTAAAGGAAGATAAAACAAAGATTTACTTCTAATTATGAGAATTTAACAATTTCTCTATCTCTTTATCTCTTAATTTTCTTAAACCCTTAACCCTAATTTTTATAGCCATGAAGATATAAATTTTAACTCTAATAATAAGTTTAGAACTTACCTTCTTCTATGCTTCTCTATTTATTCACAACTCACAGTTATTTTGATTTTTCTTTTCCTCTTCTTTGTTGTCAATTTGTTTCCCTTTGTTCGCTGATCCTTCTTCTTCTCTTCTATTTTTTTTTTTTTTGCTTTTGGTTTGTGACTTTGTGGGGTTTCTTACGGGATGCAGCTTTGCTGCTTATCCCACCCCTTTCTCCTTTTTTTTTTCTTTTTTTTTCTCTTTTTTTTTTTAAAAATCTAGTCTCTTTTTTTTAAAAGACAAATATGCCCTCCAAAGGGAAGGTTATTACAATAAGAATATCAATACTCACAAAATCCCTGACTTTACCACTTCAGTAGTTACTCATTCGATCTCTCATTCTCTTTAAGAGGTGAACTCAAGTTCAAGTTTAACTTTAAATACACAATTACACTTGACATCTATATAGTCAGTTTAATAGTCGATGTGGAGTGGAGATGGTGAAATTAGATAAGAATCAAAATTAGATATTATCATGGGAGGAGGGAGGGAAGGATTCTCCTAAAGGAGGGGGTGGAGTGGGCTGGAGTGAATGAAAATCAACAGAAGATTATTAAAAAAATAAAAGAAAATGAAGAAGAAGATGAGGATTGGTGTGAACAAGAAGAAGAGGTATAGGGTTAGGCTTGGAGGTTTGGGGGTGAAAAGAGGATTTTGATTTTATTTTTTCTACTTTATTTTTTATCAAAGATGTTTTTTTAAAAAAAAAAAAAATTGTCACGTCAGTTTTAGAGGGTAAATAAATTCACTTTGAAAAACAATAGTATATAACAGGTCATTATGATATTTTAAACGTGTAACTGACCTTTTCAGATAAGTTTAGGAGTGAATTTATGACTTTTTCCAAATAAAAGAGTTGCTTTATTCATGTGGAATGTCATGTGCAAATTTTTCTAAAATAAAAGAGAGTATCTTACACATACTACAGAATTGTGTTTCTCAAACCATTGAGGTATAGTTTAGGTATAAATCTCACATTTTCAATAATTTAGTTATAAAACTCAAAAAAATGAATAGTTTAGGTGTATTATTTTTACACTAACTCAAAATAAAATTATAACGTTTGCCATTAAATTTTTTAAAACTTCAATATTTTAGGGTCTGAAGCAAATATTTTACTAGACCCACCGTTGAGCCATCCATGCGACGTCTCAAGATTTGAAGTGAAAAGAGAGATGTCGAGCTACATAGTAAAACACACGCAACAAAAAAAGTAGAACACTGAAAGGGTAATCGAAATATTTTCGAGAGACAATAGAGAGCATAAACCTTCTGTACTTATTAAATAATGTCTTTAAGTCATTTACTTCAAAAAGCACAGATATTTGCCCTATATACAACCTTTAGTATTGACACTAATCTAATATATGACCTATAGCTTGGATCAAATTCACCAGCCAAAACCAGAGCCAATCTGAGCACTTAGCATCACTACTTGCCGCCACCTATATTGCACATAATGTATTGAGCAACACATGACCAAGCATAAGGTCTACAAAGTACTGGTGTCCAATATGACCATCCATCCACTTTTGCTTGGCAGGAAAACGACCATAATGCATTCCGTCATTGCATCTATTGTCGTAATGCCAAGGATAAGTCATGTCGAAATCATCAATGACGTGATCAACTAAACCATATGCCTTAAACTTATCCAAGACCACACCATTGAAGGCCTCCATTTTATTTGGATTGAATCCTAATGTTCTAGCATATCCACCGGTAGCTATTGTGGTCCTATAGATGACTCCGGGTGGTCTCAACCCTCTTCGACTTACCCCATTAAATAACTCAGCCCAGAATAATGCAGCATAGTCGGCAACTTCAATGAAATGGCTAATATTAGACCAATATAGTCCATCGTGTAAGCCCGAATTCATGATTACAGTGTCTGGAACAACACGTCCAGAGAAGTACCCTTTCAAGAGTTCTTTATAGGCTGCATCCCCCAGTGAATTCAAGCCTTGATTATTGCCTGTCGCGTTAGGATGCCCATTGAAAATATTAGTAAATCGAACTATTTCTGATGGATTCCTCGGGTTGCTGATGTTCAAATCAATTCTTCTTGGAACATGCTTTATATAATTAACATCTAAAATGAAATTAAGAATGTTTCTCACTGTGTCGCAATGATTAGAATCACCCCACCAAAAAATCCAGCGATCCTTCAAACAATTCCATGCTTCTTCACTGGAGATCATCTTAAATGAGCAATGTGCTGAATATACCCAACCATTGCTCTCCAAGGATCCCAATGGACCATCACACCATGGTTTTTGGCATGGGTAATTTGGTTCTTGGCATCTGTATCTCCCATCATTGCTAATTAGGCAACTATCATTCTTGACATGACGAGTCCATCGACCACACCATACATCTCTAACTAGATCTGACTTCTTGCATTGAGATATTACAGGTAATTCAATTTTGGACTTAGAGAATTTGATTGGGATCATGCGCACAACCTTATCAAACGCAAATCTTTCAGGCCAAAAACGTAATCCTTCATAATGTCGAAATAGCAAGATAATTGTGAGATTGTAATCCCCTGAAAAATCAGGATGAATTTGCAGGGAAAACTGATAAGTACCATTACCTAAATCTTTAATAGGAGGTCTAGACTTCCACGTTTCACCAGCAATATCAGTTTCAAAGTAATCACCACCCAAACAATGGGGTTTCCCAAAATCATCCAATGCATGGAAAACAAACTCATGAATATCCCCAGTGGACAACTCAATGTTCTCACGACCATCCAAGGCAGGAATCTTTACATCTATAGTTCTTGATCCCCTACACATCTCACCACCAGGAGCCAACCAATTAGTAAGAAGATGAGATGAATAGTTTGCCTCTAATTCAGCTGAAATCCACCTACAGACTCTTGGTCTCGAAGCTGGTTTCTTATGGGACAGATTTCTCACCATTTCAAGACTGAAATCAGGGGCATCACCTTGAGGAGCTAGAATTTTTCGGGATAAATCTTGATTCAGTTTCTGGTAAGTATTTATCCACAACTTGTAATATTGGATAATATTGGTAAAGCTGAAATCTTTAAAGGCGGGACTAAACTTTCCTGAACTATTCACCTTCAACAAAACAAAATCTTTGGAAAAACTATCCATGCTGACACTATCAATCTCCCATACAATCAAGATTCCAAGAAAAACACCCATTATGAATAGTATAAACCACCATTGAATATTGAGGCTATTTGACCTCATAACCCACCCAAAATTTGCAGATTTCTCAGACATATTGGCAATGCTGACACCAATCTACTAAAAGCCAACAATAGAACAATACAACTATCCAAGAATCTTGAAAAGCTTCACCTTATTGGCTTAAAAATAGGAATTTTTCTTTTCCCACAATCTTTGATAAATAATAATTAATCATAAAATATCAGAAAAAACAACAAAAAAACTGGACAAACCCATCAAGAATCTTGAAATATCACCTACTAGCTAAACAAAATGAACTTTTATTTATACTTAAGGCTTTGATAAAAATAACAAAAAGTATCCAATTTTTTAAATAAAAAGAAAAGTTGGACTAGCAACAATGTTGCACTAAAAGGTAGTGAAAAAACTAAGAAAATGTATTGAAACTTATACTAGAGCTTCAAGAATGGTGCAAAAGTAAGCATGCTATAGTTGAGAATCACTTCTCTGCATAACTTATACTATCGCCTTGTTGGACCATTTAAGTTTCTCGTACATTTTCTTTAATACTTAAAATTGATCATAGATGCAAACTTATTAAGACATAATTATTTTTGTACAATAGTTTTAGCAATTATCATCCATATGAGGAAAGCAACTTTTTCTTGCTCGTTTTGTCCATGATGTATGTTGACGATGCTTATAGAAATGTTTTAATTTGATTTTGTATGTTGTCTAATATGCATATTTCTATTTATACATCTTATTTAGTTAAATGCACTCGATTAGAGAACATGTATCTGATCTTACTTATGCAACTACTTTAATTGAGTTTCATGTTGATTTTAATACTTATTTTATTTGGTTAAACGCATTGGCTTAGAGAACATGAATGGAAATTCTCTAATTAAAATCATCATTTGATCGTCTTTATTATTCGAAATAAAGGTGTGTTATTTATCATAACTTAAAATAATAGATTGACTTGTAGAAAAGAATATCAATACCCCATTTGTATCTTTTGAAAGTTTAGTAAAAGACCAGAAGCTTTCGTTAACGTGATGTCACAATCAAATACTCCTATTATTTTGCCCAAAGAGTAAAATACTTTTCTTCTCTCGTCTTCTTCTTCTTCTTTTTTTTTTTTTACCAAATATGATTAATGTGTTTGCAAATTGCAAGTACTTCTTCAAAATCACTTTTTTTACTACAGGAAAAAGTAAGTTTTGAATTAACTCTGTTAGAAGATGATGTCATTGCAAATGGCAATTCAAATTCAATTTGGTATTTACTTATTTATTTGGGGGAGGGGGGGGGGGGGTGGGTTGTTGGAGTGGGGGTAATAACAATATCTCATATTATTAGTGGCTTTTGATTTTGATTCTTATGATATTTTATCAAACATATTTTAGCTTTAAATTAATTCAAAAATGGAATTTGATCTCTTTACCCTTGTATTAGAAAAGGGTTGTCAATATGTTTGCTTGGCATGTTAACTAAGGGTGTCTTGGTCTTTTCCCCTTGTTGTTACACCGGTCACTTTTAAACCTTAAAGATGTCTTGGTCTTTTCCCCTTGTTGTTACACTTATCATTTTTAGGTTTAATATATATTATAGCTGTCATTTTACTGTAACTCTATTCCCTTCTCCATCTCCATTAAACTTCGTCGGTTAGTTGGGTTGTGCTTCAAAGTTATTTTTAAAAGGTTGAAGGGTAAATTGATCATTAAACACTGTATCACAGGTGGCATTAGATGGCTACACTAAAATTCTACGCGTGCTTTGCATATTACTCCATTGGCCAACATCAGCCTCCTCTGTACATGAGAGGCTTTTAGGCATCAACTATCTTCTTCTTCTTCACCAACTCATAATCTCTCTTTCAAATTCTTGATCGTCTGTCTCTAGTGGATTTTCAGCAACGTCACATCTTCTTTCGTGAGATTTATCTTTCCATGAGTTGATTTTTCCATTTTCTGGTGATTTTGTCTTTTAAATTTGTCTTTAATTTCTGTTTTGACACAAATTGCAATTGAGCTTCAAATTTACGTGCTGAATTGTTCGATTTTTAATTATTATGATGGAGATGACGAGAAAAATGAGTTGTTGTGGTATTTGTGAGAATTCGAATTTTCCTTCCCTTTGTACTCTGTGCATCAATTACAGGTAATTCACAAAAATGGTGGACCCTAAGACATGAAATTTCATTTGTGTTACACTGTAAAAGACAGGACTAACCTAGAGAAAAATAGAAGCCTCATGACATGTAGCCCTCAAAGGCAGTTCAAGTGATTCAAGAGGTCGGCTTAACCACAAATACACGCCAAATATGTGAAAATCATGGAGCGCTAGGCACAGGGTTTGAAGGTATTCGTCTCCTTAAATCCAATCATGTTCATAGTTTATAGCCTCAATTTGACCTCTGCTATGTACAGGAGAAATCTTTGTCGTGTTTGTTCATAATTAAAAGGTGGATAATTTACTTTGCATTTGAAGTTGACAACTTATCCTTCTTCGTGAAACATGTTCTCTATCTTGAAATTGAACAAACCTCGGCCAAAGAGTTGTGCTGCAATCCATGGAACCTTTGCAAAAGCAAAGGTGATGTCAAAATAATGTAACAGAGTAAAATTTGGAGTCAAGGGTGGCTAGCCACATTAGTGGCTAAATCAAATGGATGCCTTAAACTTAAAAAAAAAATTAATATATTTTCTTACGAATTTTATTTTTCTATGCATTTCAATTGTTTAAAAAAATTATAATTAATTTCACTCAGTAATTCTTTTCAATTGATCATATAATGATACTCTAGATATATCAAAATTATTCTAATAATTCTTTCTTTTTATACGACATAAATAATATTTACTAAAAATAGTATTTACTTAGTATTTTTTTTCTAAAAAGAATCTGTAACCTATTATTACTAAAATAAAAATCGAGGCCCTCAAATTTAGGGGTCGAAGGCACTTATCTTTTTTCTAACACTGTCGAGCCACCCCTGTTTGGAGTACCGATGAATTTTTGGATGCTTGAATTATGTGTCAATCAGTTTATTTTTTTTGCAAGTATGTCTCAGTTGCCAATTTTGTCGATGGAGTGCAAATTTATAGTCTAATTTAGTAGCAACGAGGACACAAAACTGTGTGGTAGTAGTTTAATTGTAAGAGTAAAGAATGTAGAATAGTTTCCCGAGTACCTACTTGTTTAGTTCATAGGGTTCCAGCAAAATCAATTTAGTCCTTAGTAAAGCTGAAGTCAATAAAGGTATTATTGTGAAAGCTATTTAATTAATCATTGAAAAACGTTGTTGCTCACTCTGAAGAACATGAAGAGTTGATCTTTAAGTTTTTTAGTTGAAATTTTATCGAAATTCAAGTGTAAAAATTGGATCCTCTTATCTATTTTGTGTTCACGGTAATATAAAGACCGAAGGATCAACCATGGAATTGTTGACTTTGAAATTATTTTGGTTGGTCAATTGGAGCAAGCCTGTGCCTTCCAGTTAGGGAAGCTACTGGTTTCCTTTAAGATTCATAAGCAGTAGATAAGTTCTTTGTGAGGGTCTCCTTATGGTCTGGAGCGCTGTGGAACAGTTTGTATTTGTTTTTTGTCTTGTGGATTGTTTACGGTGTGAAGGAAATGTTTGTTGGTCTATTCGGTTTTCATTGTTACTCGAAATTCCTTTTTGCTGCCCTTCCAACTTCTGTAGATGTCTCTGATCAAATTTTGTATGATCTCAGTTTCTATATTAAAACAATTTGTTTTGAAAATAGTATTTTACAAAGAAGAAAGACTGTGAATTAACAATGTTAATTTTTGAATCCCCACACTCTACTCTTTCAGCGATGCAGAAAAGTTGTTGGCAAAAAAATAGAAAAGGATTGATAGTGCTAGCAAAGCTATACACAGTTTCTTCATACCACTCAGATTGTTTGGCATAACTATGCCTCGGAGGTTCTTCTAACAGGCTCAATTGATGGATGGAAAATGCAAGTTCGATCTTACTTCCTCATATGTGATGAGAAATAGGAGGCAATATTTTTACTGAGAAATTGTTAGAAAGTACAAGTGATGCAATTTTTATTGTTGGTATTAAGACGTCTGTTTTTGTGTAATCAAAATAGATATTTTGGATGTCTATAATCAAAACTAACCACACTCTGATTATAACTACCCTCTAAGCCAAGAGCCAAATAGTCGTCTGTTTAACAATATAATGTTATTACAAACTTTATAGTTTCTATGATAGCCAGTATGTCAATTTCTGTATTTGCAGCATTCTCAATCTTCTTAGCTTTTGAAACATATGGTAGGTTTCCTCTGCATCTCTGATGCAAAATCCATAGGTAGTTTTTCTGACATTGCCCCATCTATGTTACAAATTATCCATCTTTTCTGGGAGACATTTCAGAACACTTCAGGCATTTTTAGCTTAGGTTTTGCATCTTTCCTTCAAGTGGATCGGCTCATATTATGTGATATAGTACATCATCTCCCAATTATTGGGCTCGTGCTTGAACGGGCCATCAATGCCTAGTTATATAAGAAATATCTTAAATTTAGACTATTTCTAAAATTAACTATATATCTGTATTATATGAAATGTGTGAACACCCTTGGAAATATTGTTTGAAATTTTTATCCTTCGTTAAATATTTTGTTTTAGATAAAATTATCTTTTCATTATTTTTCTTAGTTTATTATTTTATCTTTCATTTATTTAATTTCAAGATTCACTTTTGGACTAGAATTTTTTTTTTTGATTTAGGACTATTGTATATAAATAATTGTGTAGGTTATAAAGGGAAAGAAAAGAAAATTATTATTATTATTTTAATATTTAAGGCTTTGAAATTAATTAAAATTTTGATTATCAAATATTTTATTAATTAAAGTATGTAATATAAACAAATTTAAAAAGATAAAACATTGGTTTAATTATGTTGGAAATATTAAACTACTCTTTTTATATTTAGGATTTTTTTTTCACATTAAATTTTTAATAAATTAATTATTTAAGTTTTATCCATTTAACTCTAAATTATTACTTTATGTATTCATAAACTATTAACATATCTATATTAAAAGTAATTAAATTGATTTTTACATCCTTGGCGGTATATAATAGATTGAATTATTGCATCAAAACTAATAATATTTATTTAATTTTGTTGATATAAATATTGCATTTGTTTTGTCAAGAACTATTTATATATAATTTTTAAATTGACACGGCATATACGTGCAAGGCACATATGTATACTGAACTAGTTATCTTCAAAATATGAAATACCAATATAACTTAACACGACACATGAGTAATTAAATAGATGCAATTAATTTATCTATACTATAATAAAAACATGAAGATCCTTAGAAATATTGTTTGAATTTTTTGCCTACCATTAAAAGATTCTGTTTTAGATAAAATCGCCTTTTCACTATTTTTTCTAAAAACTATTGTCATTTAATTATTAATTTTATTTATTTAAGCTTTTGAAATTAATTAAAGTTATAACTATTAAACTTTAGTTTAAAAATATAGAATAATGCGGAAAAAACTATTATATTAGTTGAAAGAGAATTCAACTTAACTATTGTAACACTACGAAAAAAATTCAATTTGAGTATAAAGAGGTTCAATATAATTATCTTATCGGCATAATACATAAATTGGATCCTAAATTTGAATTTTAAATTTGGGTTCAAATTTTAACTTTGATTTTTAATTAACTTTCATGGCATACAAGTAGGCACTTTAACAATCCAACACTTCAACAAAAAAAAATTATTTTAACTTTCAGAGTGCATAAGTGCCTATTTATTGAAATGTTGAAGTTAAAGAATTTTTTATTGAAGTTTTAGATAGTTAAAGTGCCTACATGTGCACTATGAAAATGTCACACCCTAGGAGGGTACCCAAGACGTGATCGACACTCAGAGACTATTGTTAGTCCATAAGCGAACCACTTGGTCTCATCACAATCATTCAATCAATAAACTCTACTATCAGCGGAAGACATAAAGGATGTAAATAAGCACATCTATCAAATCTCAATTAAGAATATAAATGAAAGGCTAGTAGAAAGAACTAGCTCTCAATCTTAACAATCAACATCTGACTCTAGTCTATGAAGCCTCTATCACTATCAGGTGGTGCCAATGACAGACCCATGGCTACCTTTATCAAAATAACGCTAAGCAAAATCTAATTCTAAAGCAAGATGGAAACAAAAGTAATGCATCCTTCGAAGTAGGGGAAACTCACCAATCATCTGAACATCCAATATCCTCAACGATTCGCCTATTGATGATCTCTTAATCCCTTTATCTGCATCATAAAACGATGTAGTGCCGAATGGCGTCAGTATGTGGAATGTACGGTATGTAAAATGGCTTAATGAAATCGAAACAGGTGGAATAATGTAGAAACAACATTCAACTCAGAATAATAACAATCAACATGTCAAGTATCCATTTAAAGCAAGAACAAATACTAGACAAATGATTGTACAACAATCACTCTGATGTTGCCACAACCATCTGTACTTGCCAGGTAGGGAATGAATCGAATCCACTAGGACCACCAGCAAATCAAACTAGTCCTCTATTGTTTCAGAGACTCTATCAACAGGGAACCACAATGAGATGTAATGGTTCTAATCCTCATCTACGCTTGGCTACTTAGTTTGAAGAGTGCGAGTTGGATTAACTCTTACTCTTTCGATGCTCGATACTCCTCTCAAGACTCAATGCTCATAAGACAATCAATCCTATCAAATCATCTCAATCAACACATCTCCAATTAGCCTTATGGAGGCAATCATCATTCAATCAGTCTCATAGGGACTCTCATCATCTCATCAATCAACATTTCAATCGATAGCTCAAAGTTTAGAACAATCATTAAGGAACAATTGAATAGACAAATCATTAGAGTTCACTTCTGGAGACTCATAGGACTATCAAATTCTATCAACTCATCATCATTCTCACATCTCGATCACGATCACAATCAACATTCTCAATCAAGGCTCTAGACTCAATCCCTATTTTCATCAATCCATGCTTTCGAAAGTTAACATAAAAGGTTATGCAATATCTCATGAAAAGAAATTAATTCAAGAAAATAAGTTTATGATGATCATCAACATATAAAAATACATGTAATAAGTATAATTTTTAAGAAAATAATCAAGAATCATGTATGTAGATTCATGGACTTTCAACTCTCTTCTAAGATCATCTATGGGGCACATGAGAGAATAATATCATGCTTTTAGTTTAGCCTTACATACCTAGAATGAAGCTTTAATGATCAGTCTTCAAGCTTCTCTCTTCTCTTCTTTTAATCCCTAATCTTTAAAGTGTTTAGAAAAGGACTTAGAATGGGGTTTAAGACCCTATTTACGTATCAAAACGATCCAATTTGATCATGTTTTGAGTTTAAGAGGGATTGGAAATTGACTGAAATGCCTCTCACGAATTTAAAAGAAAATTTTCACCTCGGAGAAGCCGCGGACCCGTTCCACTTACGTGCATTTTTTCTCGAAAATACTTTGAACGAGTTTTTCAATCTCCATAGAAAAAATTTGAAAAAAATAAGTGTGCATCCGCAATAGGGGCGCGACGCGCCTCTGTCGCACATCAACACTGGAATTCGTTTCGGATCGAAAAATTATTTTTCGATCCGATGGCTCTAAAGTTCGAACGAGATTATTTTCCCGCTCAATTTTCCATGCTAATTGCATATCTGGTCTTGGATACGCAAATGGAGTATGGGAAGACGCATTATACGCACATCTCTATTCTAGGGATATTTTGATAATTTTACCAAGTGTTATTGAAAATTAAAGGTCAAAGTTAAAATTTGAAGCAAGTTTAAGGTCTAATTTATGTATTACGTCTTATCTATCTAACTAGATTATGAAGGTCATTAGACATATTGATTGAATTTTTAATCATTTATTAAAAAGTTTTATAATAGACAAAACTATTAAAATTAATACCTTTAATAAAGCTTAATTAAATTGTAATAAATAAAATAAACAAACAAATAAAATTAATCAAAAATACTTTTTGAAAAAGAGATTCATGTTTATTTTTATTTTTTTTTAAAAATAAGGTTCATGAAGAATTTTATCGACAAACACACAGTTTGTAGGATCATTGAATTTGCTTCACTAGTCTAATGGTGCAATCACATGTATATAGACACGAACTACACCGAAGAATTTACAGTCTAAAATTGTACCTTCTTACAGAAGTATTCCAATATTTTTAGAGAAGAAATTTATGCAAGATCTTCAATGGAACTTTAGAGAAATTGGAGAACGAAGAAGGAGAAGGAAGCAGAAAGTTACATTCTTCTATTTCTGTTTTTACAGGAAAAAATAACATTGTTTCTTTTCAAAAGAAACCCTTATATTATCCCAAAGGGACACAACTCTTCAAAGTTATGTCTCTTCTCTTTTATTAATAGGTCTTTCACTGGAAATGAAAGCACCAAAAAAGAAGGAAATAATTTAAGCCGGATTTGTCGTGACTATCCAAGAATTTCAATGTTTGAATCGAGAAATAAATATAAAAAATATATATCATTTAAATATTAATATGGATATGGGTTGACCCATATGGGTGACCTAATCCAATTTTCTTCATCTCTCATCACACATAGTGGGTCAACTCTCATTAATATTATGTAACATTCATACGTATGACTAGACCGTCTGACCAGTGCATACTTCGAGAGCTTTGTTGCTATACATCTGTTAGGAATATACAACATCTCAATTAATGAAACTTAGAGTAGATTATAGTATGCAGTACTCTAGATCATTTATCACATTCATATCTCTCATGATCTCTTTTCTTAACGTTGAGTTCATCATTATGTACTAGTCTTGTAGACAAACGTAAAGGATGTCAACGAACACAATTGATGTGATAATATCCAATGATCTTCCTCATATCATGAATCTCTCAATCTCAACGTGATATGCTTTTCTAGAAATGTTCCGCCAGACCGAATCAAACATGATCTCTTGGCAACAAACTAAGATAGCAAACGCCAAATTGAATCTCAAGAAACTGATTTAAGTTATGAGGGTACAATATGAAAATTACTTATAATTTTTAGGGCTTCACACGATAGAAAGTAGAGACTAAACTTGTATTGCCCTTATGGGTTACTTTATGCACAAATGGTATGAAACATGTATCACAGTATTGACCCTTTCCCATGGAGTGTATATCCTTTATTAATAAAAATACTATGCAGATAACCAGAAAGACAACTCATGTCTAACTTTGAGTTCACAAATCTACTCATTTATTTATTCTTTAAAACTCGTATCTGGCATTAAAAACTGACTAACTCACTTCAATCACACATGATTAATACAAACTAACATATAACATTTTGAGTATAAACTTTCAGCTCTCTATTATCATCACTTCTGACAACAATTAGTTTATAACTGTCTTATGTCTACTTGTCACTCACTTAGACAATAGAGACAATTCCTTGTGTAAACATGCCAATCTTTTTGTCTGTTCGACATACTTTCTATCCTTAGAATTTTATGTACACTACATAAAAATAACATATGTATATGAACTAACAAGAATAAAATTAGGCATTAAATCAATATTAACTTCAATAATGTGAATTTACATGAACATGTTTGGAAAAATAAAAATACATCAGCATTTACGTAAACCCAATGACTTCACATATCTTTCATAAGCATTATATGATATGGGTTTCGTTAAGGTATCTACTATTATTTGATGTGTAGATATGTATTTTATGTTCACTTCCTTTTGTACTACCATGTCTCTTACAAAATTATACTTTATATCAATATGCTTTATCTTTCCATGGTACTTTGGATCTTGCGTGTAGGCTATTACAGCCTGACTATCACAGTTGACTGCGATAAGCTCAACAACATTGTTATATACACCCAAGTGAACTAGAAAACTCTTAAGCCAAACAACTTCTTGCACAATAGATGAAAACACAACACACTCAACTTCCATAATAGACAAGGTCATGCATGATTGTTTCTTGCTACTCCATGATATACCGTCATTATTAAGAAAGAATGCATATCCAATCAGCATCTGTGTAGCCTTTGAGTTGCATATCCGTTCCTTGATAACATAAGGAATAGTTGATTGTGCCTTTAAGATATCTCAATATCCTTTTAACTGCTTTTCAATGTTGCGGTTCTGGATCGGATTGATATTTGCTAACTAACCTAACAACATAACAAATATCTGGCCTAGTACACATTATAGCATACATGAGGCTTCCAATTGCATCAGCATAAGGAACTTTTCTCATTTGTTCCTTTTCATATGGAGTCTTAGGACACGCCATTCGATTCAAAACTTCACTTTTAGAAATTGGAGTGTGTATGAGTTTACAATCTTACATATTAAAGCGTTCAAGAACTGTCTTAATATAAGGTTCTTGTGAAAGAGATAATAATCTCTTTGAACAATCTCTTAAAATCTTAACTCCATGAATATATGTTGCTTTACCCATATCTTTCATCTCAAAAGTAGACGATAACTCTTTTATTTTTTTTATAAGATCAATTTCACTTGTAGCTGTTAGTATGTTATCTACATACAATGATAAGATCATAAACTTATCTTTGAATCTCTTGATATACACACAATGGTTTTCATGAATCATAACAAATTCATATGATATGATCTCATCATGAAAACATAAGTACTATCATCTAGAAGATTGTTTGAGGCCATAAATTGACCTTTAAAGTAGTCATACTTTATTTTCTTCGCCTTTTTCCATGAAACCTACAGGTTGTTCCATGTAGATTTATTTTTCTAGTTCTCTATTGAGAAATGTAGTTTTCACATCTATTTGATGTAATTCAAGATCCAACGCAGCCACTATAGACAAAATTAATCTTATTGAAGTAAAAAGTACAACAGGTGAAAAAGTTTCTTCATAATCAATTCCTTCCTGTTATGTGTACCTCTTAGCTACTAGATGAGCTTTGAATCTTTCAATGCTACCATCGAGAGACGAACTTTGAATCTTTCAATGTTACCATCTGCCATACGCTTGATGTTTTGAGAACCCATTTGTTTCCAATAGCTTTTCGGCCTATAGGTAGGTCAACCAATTTCTACACTTGGTTAGATTTCATTACCTCGATTTTCTCTTCCATTGCTTTTAGCCATTTTTCTTTTGTAGGACGTGTAAGAACCTCATTTATGTTTCTTGGCTCTTCATCATCAGTAGTAACTATAAAAGCTTCCCCTTCGATCTCAAATTGATGACAAGGAATTTGTGGATGACTTGTTCATCGAGGTTGAGATTGACAAATTGATTTCTCAATTGGTAAGTTACTCTCACTCGGGCCAGCAATATCATTAGGATTTGATGCATGCGGTGTATCTGTGAAAATAAGAACTAATCCATCATCATTAAAATGACTCCCACTCAAATTCATTTGATCTTCGGCAGCGGAAATAGTCTGGTCCATAGTTTCATAAAGAGATAAGTCATGACCTATCTCTTAGGAAATCATTCTCTATGAATGTGACATCACGCGACTCAATTTCAATTACAGTGTCACTACTTTGTTCACCTATGAACATATAACACTTAGATTGTTCAGAGTATCTTATGAAGATATATTTTCTTCCCCTTAGACCTAATTTTTTATATGGGGAAGAAGGATTATGAATAAAAGCAGCATAACCCCAAGACTTTAGAATGCTTAAATAAGGCTTACGTTTAGTCCATAATTCATATGGCATACTCGTAACTGATTGAAGGGACACAATTAAGTACGAATGCAGCAGTGAGCAAAGCATCACCTCAATAGGTAATAGGCAAGTTTGCTTGTGCTATCATCAACCTAATCATTTCTAACAAGGTTCTATTTCGTCGTTTTGCAACATCATTTTATTATGGAGTATTAAGAGTAGTTAATTGCCTTTGGATTCCTTTTTCATCACATAGTTGTTTGAACTCATCAGACAAATACTCCCTTCCTTGATTGATTCTTAGAGCTTTTATTTTTATGTTAAATTGATTCTCAACTAAGTTCATAAACTTAATGAAGCAACTCAAAGCTTCAAATTTGTGAGAAATCAAGTATACATAATCAAATCGAGTAAATCATCAATAAAAGTGATGAAATAAATAACATTATGTCTAGTCCTTACATTCATTGGACCACAAATGTCAGAATGAATCAATTATAATGGAGTATCAATTCTTGTGCCTTTTCCAAATATTTTTTTGTAATTTTTTCGGCTAGGCCAGATTCACAAGTAGATAATTCTATTTTATCTATTGTGTCAAGCAAACCTTCTTTGGCTAAGCGGTTCATTCTTTGCTGACTAACATGACAGAGCCGTATGCCATATATTTACACCGTTCTCATAATTACAAGACGCAAATAAAAAAAACTAATATTATCATTATTGGAAATTTGACAAACATCCAGTACAAAAAAAGATCATAAAAATAACTAGTTCCATATTTTATCTTACCCAAATACATATCCACACCATGTTCATGAATGTAAAAATTAACATCTATTTTAATCAATATTCGGATAAAGACTAGATTACGACGAATCGATGGGGCGAATAATACATCATGTAGGAGCAGAGTTTGGCTACCTTGCATTTCAAGTTTGCAAGTACAATCCCTTTGACCTCCTCTTTGGAGTTGTTTCCTACATACACCTATTTAGATCCTCATGGGATTCGTCGATAATATACAAAATAATCTTTTTCTGTCGCTATGTGTTCAGTGGCTCCTAAATCTACAACCCACATAGGAAGTTAAAAAGGCAAAATAAAAATCATTTACATCACTATGTAAGTTATTCATAAGGTCATATACCTTTTTAGGCTCAGGACAATCATAAGCCAAGTGTCCCTTGTACTTACAGTTATAGAACTTAAACTTAGCCATAAAAATATTATTCTCTAGAGCAAAAATATTTTTTTCTCGTTGTTCACTAATCTTAGGCCTTTTTGAAGCTTTCACGTGTTGGAGGGTATAACCATTTTCGGGAAGTGTCACATACACATTTAGAGCTTTAAAAATTTCTTGCTCTTCCAGGACATACTTGGTTTTACAGTTATCACCATTAAGTTTATCACTTTTATTAAGCTTTTCAATAATGTTCTTTGCAAATAGTTGACATACTGATTCAAACAAGCATAAAATAAAATGAGACAACTGTGCACATTGTTTTAGCCTAAATTCGTATATATAATAATTCTTAAAATAATTAACTATATCAATACTCATTTCACATTAGGTTCAAATTCGAAGGTTCACTAAGTTCTCAATCATCATCTGAATCCTAATATGTCATAAATTTAACAAAGTCAATAATCTAATAATCACTTATCTTAAATCACATAAATTCAAGATTAAATATGCATAAATTCTACAACATATATAGAAACACTTGACAATAATTAACATATAAATTTACATAAATCTTTCCACATATAAACAATCATTATACAAATACAATACACATTATCATTATAATATCTCTTTGTGAAGAGGAATAGATAAAATAAAATCTATATGCAAGTCCAAAGACAATTTATATTTTATAGTCAACGAATGAGAATGACATATTGTCTTCTTAACTTGCAAGTCAACATATTTATCCATAAAATGTTGGACCAATGACTTGTAAGATCTCGATCTTTTGAGATGCAACTTATCCCAAGATTTGTCAAGTAATTTCTTTTGGAAATCTTCTGACAACGCAAATCGTAAAGCCAAATATTTCTTCTTTGTGGTTAATAAACCCCCATCCTACACAATTTCTTGAATTAACTTGTTAATTCTTGTTATGTTTTTCACAAATCTTGTAAGATCATCATCTTCAACATTGGATTCTGGCAAGAGATTAACCAAATTTTTAATCATAGTTTTTACCCTATCCTTCTGTTGCTTTGTGAAAAGTCGTCTGGGCATCCTTAGCAATACCATGACTTTCTGTAACATATACAAAAAATTATTAGGATAAACCATATATGAAATAATATACAGTTTGTATAAAGGGATCTTATAGGAGTTTAAGAAAAAACAATAATTACGATCTACTCTTAATTATTTATATGCAATTGGGTGTTGCCATGCCCTGAGAGGGTGCCCTAGGCATGGCTGACACTCAAAGCCTATTGCTAGTCCCCGCGCGAACTAGTTGGACTCATTATCACATCTTACTCAACAACAGAAGAATACTCGACAATGACATTTAAAGAAAAGATAGAGATATCATAAATAGTTTCTCAAAATAAGCCAAGGCTGAATATGAAATACTTAATAATATTCCACTCCTTAGAAAAAAGAGCCTTACTCTAAACTTCTAGAAGGTACCATGATAAGCCATGGCTACCCAACTCAAACAAATAAAGAAATTAATTAAATAAGAACAAGCTCCTCTGGAAAGTAAAGAGGGTTCATCAATCTCTAGATCTCGAAACTCTGAACCTACGGTGCGCCTGCTGAAGTCTTTTATCTCTTGTATTTGCATCATTTAATGTACGGTATGTAAAATAGCTCAAGAAATAGATAAGGCTCAGACTCAATCATCCGACTTGACTCAAGACTCAACTCCTCATCTCATAACTCAACTCAGATAAATAATGCAAGTTTAAAGTTTGAAAACCATGCCTTCGAAATAAATTTAGTATTTAATGTAACTTAGTTTGAAATAAAAACTCAACATATGCTCAACCCAAGTGTTGCTTGGAAGTTTCTCTAACCGACATAACTCTCTACCCCACCATTAGTATGGTGATGTACAACGAAAAAATATTGTTGCCATGTCCGTTCGAAACTTGTCACGGTAAAGGACGTCAACCTCTAACTCTCTCGGATCCAAAGAGTTTGGGGTGACTCTTCTCACCCAACTCGATGCTCAATACTCCTTCCAAGACTAAAATATACTCATCAACTCAGACTCATCTCAATCAACTCAGTATTATCTCTCTCAATTTACTCTACAACTCAAAATGGGAATTCAACAATGCAACTCAAGACTCAATCCACATTATGCAAGCTCTTACGAATTATGGTCATGTGACATCATACTATTCAAGCTCAGCATATAGGACATCATCAACATTCAACACGTGCATATGTGAGACAAGAAAACATACTTCCCAAGTTCACATTACTTAGTTTAGAAGGTTAGATTCATAATTTCAATTTAGTCAATAAGCAATGAACATATTAAGTTTGGGATTAGGGTATCAAACATGCAAAATACATTCATTATTCATTGTAAAAATGATGCAACTCATAGATTAACTCCATTATCTTTAAGAAACTCAGTCATGTATAAGAATTTGAAACTCAAGAATTTATGGGATTTAAGACATGCAATTTATACTCATGATTAGTACTCAAGTAAGTGAAGAGGTGCGTGGATGAACATAATCCAACGTTTTAGGTAGCCTTACATACCTGGAATGAAGAACAACGCTAACTTCGCAAGAATCTGAACTCCAAACTCAAAGTCTCAAGCTTTCTCCTCTTTCTATCTAAAGAATTCTCACTTTAAACACTAAGAAAAATGGGTTTTGAAACCCTTAACCTCAAGAAAATGACCCTTATACATATTTATTAAACTTGGAATATGTTGGGTATCCAAAATACTCTTTTAGAAATTAAAAGAAAAATCATCACGAAAATTGCACAGGTCCGTGATGCACCTCGGGCATGGACTAGTGTATTTTCCTTGAAAAATTTTCCGAACGAGTTTTTCAATTTCTGTCAAAAATATTTTTAAAAAATAAGTGCAAGTGCATGTCCCTGGTGCGTCATGCCTGGGGTGTGCATCAACACTATTTTTTGATTTAATTACAAAAAATTATTTTTTGATTTGGTCGCTCTAAAATTAGAGTGAGACCATTTTTCCGCTCAAATTTTTGTGCTGGTCACAAATCTGGTCTCAGATTTTCCATTGGAGCTTGAGAAGATGCGTTATACACGCGATTCCACTCTATGAGTATTTTGGTAATTTTGTCGGGCGTTACATTATCTCCCCCTTAGGATAATTCATCCTCGAACGATGAGTAGAGGTGGAAATATGGCACGAGTAGACTCAAGACTCATCTCAATACTCACTTGACAACTCAAACTCTCAACTATTCATCTACCTCTATAAACTCTACTCAGACTCAAGAATAGACACATTAACTTAAGAACGAAAACATCAATTAAGTTAAGGATAGGAGCATTACCTTCGACATCATCATCATTTTACACGAATAGATGCGGGTATTTGGTTCTCATAGCTTCCTCAACTTCTCACGTAGCTTCCTTATCTCTTTGTTCCTCGGCTTAGGAACCTGACGATTAAGGATTTAGAGTAGAATCTCATCATAGGACAGGCTATCCTGTACTCCAGTACTCTCCACAGGGATTACCAAAGTAGGATCTCTCATGCACTTCTTTAGCATCAAAACGTGAAACACCAGATGAATCTCATCTAGCTCAGAAGACAATTCTAACTCATAAATAACCTAAACGAGTAAGAACAATTGTTGGTACGTAGTCTCTTAAGCAAAGTGAAAGGAACGAGATTGACCACGGAAGAACTGCTGAAACTGCGTGAAACCCTCACAAGGGTTTATGCACAAAGAACCCTTTGATGAGAAATGCGAAACCAAAAAGAAAAAAAAGATCCCCCATTGGGAATGAAATTATGCTCCCTTGCTTTTATCTCATGCCTTTCTTCGTTCATGGTTCGATATTCTGTTGTCCTAGGCGTAGAACCACAGTGGAGCTTTTCGGGTCGAAAACCTGTTCAACGTCAGAACCAATCTCAAAACCCTAATATCACCGTCTTCTCTTATTTGGATTGAAAGAAAGAAAAAACTTCCCTTTCTTTCTCTTCTTTATTTTGGTTTTATCCCTTCGACGATTTTCGGCTATGACCAATGCCTTGTTAGCGAAACATCTGGCTTATCGGTAATCTCCCATTCCCGCCGTCGAGAGATTTTAATAATTATAGCATGCACCAACTGACTAAAGACAGAATCCTGAGCGAGCCGAGTGCGTATCCCCTGAGTACGATGCCCTAGAGCTATAGGGCCTTTCTCGCTTGTTTAGTAAAGTCCAATTTATGGCCTTATCTTGCAGGTGAGGTGCGTGGCGAATGGTTCATCAAGCCTTTTTTCGCCTCAACTCCCTAAATAGGAATAGGGGTCCATACCCATAGTGTATGAGACAAATGTATGCATTTCGATTAGGGTCGTATTCTATGGTTACGATTCTACCATATATGTCTTTTTTATTTCATCGAAAATCAATTTACGGTATAGACGCTCAACAGTTTCCAAAAAGACTAGTAGCCCTTATTCCTTGCATCAATAGGCTATCCTGCATAAAAGAAAGGCTGCTGACTTGGCTGATTTAAAAAACGAGGGAAAAAGGATTTTAGATAGATCACCGAGGCTTCTTTTTAGCCACAACAACAAGGAAGGTGGCCCGACTAGAATCTTGTACACTTTCCTTATCTTTCTTTTATTGATCCAGTCTCTACCTCATAGAAAATCCTATTTAGGAAGCTAGCGCTCGCTCTCTCCCAATATACATGTAGGGGAAATCATGACCTTCCCAATTCTCCTTATAATTTTATAGGGACCGATATAGCGAGGAATTAACTTTCCTTTCTTTCCAAGCCTCATGACACCCTTTATATGTGACACCTTCAAGTACACCCAATCATCTACCTTAAATTCTAAATCCCTTCTGCTCACATCGGTGTAAGACTTTTGGCAGCTCTGGGCAGTCTTTAACATCTCCCTAATAACCTTCACCTTCTCCATAGAATGGTGGAAAAGGTCAGGTCTAATCAACTCAGCTTCCCTAACCTCAAACCACCCAATCGGTGATCTGCCTCTTCTCCCATACAAAGCTTCATAAGCGGCCATTTGAATACTTGCATAGTAACTATTGTTATATGCAAATTCGATCAGTGGAAAGTAATCGACCAAATTCCCTTTGAAGTCGAGGATGCCAGCCCTTAACATATCCTCCAAAGTCTGAATGGTGTATCTGCTTGACCATCTTTTTGAGGGTGGAAGGTTGTACTCAGATTTACCTTGGTACCCAATCCCTTCTAAAAAGATCTCCAAAATTGGGAGGTGAATTGAGCTCTTCTGTCCGAGGTGATAGCCAAAGGAACTCCATACAACCTCACAATCTCACGATGTACAACTTAGCATACTCCTCTATAGTGTTAGCTGTCTTGACTGCCAAGAAGTAGGATGATTTATTCATCCTATCCATGATCACCTATATCGAATCGTGTTGCTTTTAGGACCTTGGTAAGCCAGTAATGAAGTCTATGTTGATTATCTCCCACTTCCATTCAGGAATCTCAATGTTCTATGCCAATCCACATGGTCGTTGATGCTCAACCTTGACTTGCTGACAATTCGGGCACTTAGAAACAAACTCCGCAATATCCTTCTTCATCCCACCCCACAAATAGATTTTCCTCAAATCGTGGTACATCTTGGTAGAACTAGGATGAATGGAATACCTAGAGCTATGAGCTTTAGCCATGATTCTTTCTTTTACACCATCAACATCAGGGACACATAACCTACTCTGTCATCTTAACACCCCATCTCCCAATTTAGAGAAGACCATCACTTTCTGTTTGTGGGCGGCCTCCTTTAATTAGAGTGTGACAAGATCTCTATCTTGCTTATCTTTTACCTATGCACCTAAGGATAATGCAGACCCACTCTGGACATTGACTCCTCCCTCGTCATTCTCCTCAAGTTGGACTCCCAATCGGGATAATCTGTGCACTTCCTTTACTAGCTCCTTCCTTCCTTTTTTTCCAAATGGGCAGTGCTACCCATTGATAACCTGCTAAGAGCATCAGCAACAATGTTAGCTTTACCTGGGTGGTAGAGAATGCTCATGTCATAATCCTTGAGCAATTCTAGCCACCTCCTCTGCCGCAAGTTGAGCTCTTTCTGACTGAAGACATATTGCAAACTCTTGTGGTCAGTAAATACGTCTATATGCACTCCATAGAAGTAGTGGTACCAGACCTTAAGCGTGAATACCATAGCTACCAACTCGAGATCATGAGTCAGATAGTTCTTCTTATGAATCATTTTTAGTTGTTTGGAAGCATAGGCTATCACCTTCCCTCTCTGCATCAGCACACAACCCAGTCCAACTTTAGATGCATCACAATATATCACAAAGTCTTCCATCCCATCGGGCAAAGTCAAAATTAGTGTTGTAGTCAGTCTAGTCTTTAACTCTTGAAAAATTCTCTCACATTTGTCAGACCACTAAAACTTGATCTTTTTCTGAGTCATCTTGTTCAATGGTGCAGATAAGGAAGAAAATCCCTCAACAAATCTGTGGTAGTAGCCTGCCAACCCCAAAAAACTTCTTATGATGTTGGTGAGGTCGGTTTGGGCTAGAATTTAATCGCTTCAATCTTCTGGGCATCCACTCGAATACCATCACCCAAGACAACATGACCTAAGAAGGCCACTGACTTGAGCCTGAACTCACATTTCGAAAACTTTGCATATAATTCATAGTGTGTGAAAGTTTGTATAAACACTCCAGATGATTGACATGCTCCTCTTTATCCTTAGAATATACCAGAATGTAATCAATAAATATAATCATGAACATGTCAAGATACGGTCTGAATACTCTGTTAATTAAGTCCACGAAGGTTGCAGGTACATTAGTCAACCCAAAGAACATGACCAAGAACTCAAAGTGGCCATATCTCGTCCTAAAGGTTGTCTTTGGAGTGTCACATTGCCTAATTTTCAACTGATGGTAGCCAGACCTAAGGTCTATCTTTGAGAAACAAGAGGCGCCCTGAAGTTGGTGAAATAAATCATCTATCCTGGGGAGAGGATACTTATTCTTTATTGTGACCTTGTTCAGTTGCCTGTAATCTATGCACATTCTGAGAGACTCATCTTTCTTTCGCACGAATCACACGTAAAGGACAGGAGCACCCCAAGGAGAAACACTCGGCATGATAAAACCCTTCTCTAACAAGTCCCTCAACTGCTCCTTCAACTCTTTTAACTCAGCGGGGGCCATCCTATAAGGTGGAATTGAGATAGGCTAGGTATCAGGAATAATATCAATCCCAAAGTCAATCTCCTTATCAGGAGGGACTCCAGGCAGATCCTCAGGAATCACTTCACCATACTCACTCACAATTGAGACTGACTCAAGAGTAAGAGGCTCAACATCATCGAATTTGACTTGCACAAGGTGGTAGATGCACCATTTAGAGATTAACTTTCTAGATCTAAGATAAGAAATGAACTTGCCGTTAGGTGCAACAGAATCTCCCCTCCATTCATAACAGACTCATTGAGAAATTAAAACTTGATGGTTTGAGTTGTACAGTCAACAGTGACATAGCCAGTATGGAGCTAGTCCATACTAAGAATTATATCAAAGTCATTCATCTCTAACTCAACCAAATGCATCCTGCCATACTTCCCACAAGGTAGTTTCTCTCTTGAGCCAAGGGTCATACTGGCTTGCGAACCTTGTTCTCTAAAGTTTGACTGCCCTTGAGATTTCTGAGCATACCTGATATTTTGGGTTGGTGCACTAGCTGAGGATGGTACATACTCCGAATGCTTCTTCTAAAAGTAAGATCTGTCTCCCTTATCCTACTTGTGCTAGCTAGGCTCGTGCCTTGTAGACTTGGCTTTCTTACTCAAGTGCTCTTCTCTGTCCTTCTTCTTATCCACCTCAGTTTGTTGAACATAAACCATGATTCAGGAGATGTCCATACCCGGGATTAGTAATGCTTCCTTACACTCCCTCTTCACATGTTTACCCAAACCTGACACAAGCTTTCTCATCCTTGCCTCATATACTGGACCATCTCCGGAGCATACTTGGACAATTTAATGAACTTGAGGTTGTACTCCTTGACGGTCATCCCTGTTGCTTTAGGTTCACAAACTCTTCAATCTTTGTCTCCCTTAACTCTTAGGGAAAGAAGTGGTTTAGGAAAGCATTCTCAAACTCATCCCACTCAGCAGGCTCAACACTCTCACCCCGACTGTCCTCCCACTGGTTATACCAGACGTTCGCCACATCCTTGAGCTGATAGAAAGCAAGCTCAACTCCTTTAACCTCAGTCGCATGCATAGCCCTTAGTACCTTTCATATCTTGTCGATGAAATTATGTGGCTCCTCCTTAACTTTTGACCCCATGTAGACCGACGGGTTCATCCTCAAGAAGTCTCTGAGCCTAGAAGCAGCTGTGGGCTCTTGGGAACTAGAGCTAAGGGCTTGGGGACCTAAGCTGTTGCTCTGCGAGGCCACTAACTCGGTGAGCATCGCAATGGCTCTGATAAAGTCTGCCTCAGAAGTGGAGGTTGGCTGAGTAGGAGGTGCTTATGGAGCCTCCGTAGATCGGGAAGGTCAACCCCGTCTCTTTGCTCCTGCCTGGGTAGGGACCTCTGGTAGAGGATTCTCAGTGTTTAGGGCTCGAGCATCTCATTAGGCTGCTGTACTCTTAGGAGGCATGGTCTACAAACACGCAAAGGAGGAATTAGACAGGAATTTTGTAGAGTCAAACTCTATCTCACGACTCAGAATACCAAAGAAGGATAACCATTCCTAATGTCCTATAGTCTTCTGCTTATGCAGTGGTGCAAAACACACCCATAAACAAGACTCTGCTAGACACGGATTCATAGACTCCCTAGGACACTTGAATTCTGTGCTCTGATACCAAGTTTGTCATGTCCCCAGAGGGTACTCTAGGCGTGACTGACACTCAAAGACTGTTTTCATTCATCAAGCGGACCATTTGGCCTCATTGTCACATCTTACTCAACTCCTCATCTCATAACTCAACTCAGATAAATAATGCAAGTTTAAAGTTTGAAAACCATGCCTTTGAAATAAATTTAGTATTTAGTAACTTAGTTTGCAATAAAAACTCATGATATGCTCAACTCAAGTGTTGCTTAGAAGTTTCTCTAACCGACATAACTCTCCACCCCACCATTAGTATGGTGATGTACAACGAGAAGACGTCATCCATATCCATCCTAAACTTGCCACGGTAAAGGATGTCAACCTCTAACTCTCTCTCGGATCCAAAGAGAATGTCCATCTATTGGGACATGAGCCGCCAGAGTTAGTTGCACGACCATCCTACATAGCAAACGTAGTTCAGGGCTGACTCTTCTCACCCAACTCAGTGCTTAATACTCCTTGCAAGACTAAAATATGCTCATCGACTCAAATTCATCTCAATCAATTCAACATCAACTCTCTCAATTTACTCTACAACTCAAATTGGGAATTCAACAGTGCAACTCAAGACTCAATCCACATTATGCAAGACTCTTATGAATTACGGTCATGTGACATCATATCATTCATGCTCAGCAAATAGAACATCATAAACATTCAACACATGAATATGTGAGACAGACAACATACTTCCCAAGTTCACATTACTTAGTTTAGAAGGTTAGATTCATAATTTCAATTTAGTCAATAAGCAATGGACATATTAAGTTTGGGGTTAGGGTATCAAGCATGCAAAATACATTCATAATTCGTAGTAAGAATGATGCAACTCATAAATTAACTCCATTATCTTCAAGAAACTCAGTCATGTACAAAAATTTAACACTAAAAAATTCATGGGATTTAAGACATCCAATTTATACTCATGATTTTGACTCTAGTAAGCGAAGGGGCGCGTGGATGAACATAATCCAATGCTTTAGGTAGCCTTACATACTTGGGATGAAGAAAAACGCTAACTTCGCAAGAATCAACTCCAAACTCAAAGTCTCAAGCTTTCTCTTCTTTCTTTCTCAGGAATTCTCACTTTGAACGCTAAGAAAAATGGGTTTTGAAACCCTTAACCTTAAGAAAATGACCCTTATACACGTTTATTAAACTTGGAATATGTTGGAGATGTCCAAAATATCTTTCTCAAAATTAAAAGAAAAATCATCATGAAAATTGTACTGTCCGCTACCACCTCGGGCACGGACCATTGTATTTTCCTCCAAAAATCCTCTGAACGAGTTTTTCAATTTTCATCAAATTTCTTTTTAAAAAATAATTGTAAGTGCGCGTCCCTGGCACGTCGCACCTGGGGCACGCATCAACACTATTTTCTAATTTAATTCAGAAAAATTATCTTTTGATTTGGTCGCTCTAAAATTCGGCTGAGATCATTTTTCACTCAAATTTTCATGCTGATCGCAAATCTGATCTCGTATTTTTCATTGGAGCTTGAGAAGACACATTGCGCGCACGATTTTATTTTAGGGATATTTTGATAATTTTTCCGGGCATTACAGGTGTCTTTTAATTCACAAAAAATAAGTCATCCAAACCACCCATCAAAATCAAATTACGAGACCCATTTAGTGATTCTAGTACACTATTTCTCTTGAAACATCAGACATTCAGATCAACTTCACATGTCAAAACGACTTGTTTAGAACATAAATTGATACGGAAAAAGGAATATTTCTCAGCAAATCAGTGATCCAATAAGTTGGGGTCTTAAACAAAGTTATGAATATTTAAAACCAACTCAACTAGAATACTATTTTATAATATATTAAAAACTAGTACTTCAAGTCAAGTGTAAAACACCCCCAAAATAATGTTTTATAACAGTCACTAGCTTTACAAAAATTGAAATCTTTGATAAGAAAAACAAATCAGACCGTTGCGTGTTCGGTTCATGTCGGGTTCAAAACCCCCGAAATCACCCTTTTTCTTTTCAAATTAATGAAAAAACTTTTTTTTTCATAAAAAGGTTGGGGAAAATCTCCCCTTCTAGAATATTCACAAGAAAGGACTTGGAGAATTCTGACTGATACACTGTCACAGAATCTACTGCATCTTTCCCATTTTTTAATTATTTTACGTGAAACATTCAATTGAGGCAACAATAATATTGCCAACAATTTAGAAACATACTGGAAAAACCATAATGTCAAGTATTATCAATCCTTTTCCATTTGCTTTGCAGTGTGTAATTTTCTTCCTATTTTTCGTCTGTTACATATGAACAAATGGAGTACGACACCAAATCATGTACGACTAGGAAACCAAATAATACGGGCTCTAATGCCAATGAAGAATTTTATCAACAAACAACAATTTGCAGGATCATTGAATTTGTTTTACTAGTCTAATAGTGCAATCACATACACATAGACACGAACTACACCAAAGAATTCACAGTCTAAAATCGTACCTTGTTACAGAAGTATTTCAATATTTTTGGAGAAGAAATCTACACAAGATCTTCAATGGAACTTCAAAGAAATTGGAGAATAAAGAAGAAGAAAGAAGCAGAAAGTTACATTCTTTTTTTTTCTGTTTTACAGGAAAAAATTACGTTGTTTCTTTTCAAAAGAAACCCTTTTATTATCCTAAAGGGACAAAACTCTTCAAAGAGTTGTGTCTCTTTTCTTTTATTAATAAAATAATAAATAAATATAATAAATATAAATTATTTAAATATTAATATGAATATGGGTTAACCTATATGAGTGATCCAATTCAATTTCCTACATTTCACATGGAAAATACCAAATCCATGTAATTACAACATCGACAAATTATGAATCACTAATGACAGGTGCTAAAAGTATTTGTGCTGATAAATTGGCTCTATTTTTCATAAAATGTATTAATTTGGTGAAAAGAATATCTATCCAAATAAATTATCATCTTAATTAAATTAAAAAAATTATCTATAATATTATATAAAGAGTGATGGAAAGAAAAGTTTTATAATATTTATGTCATGACCCAAGTCTAGGGCGAGACATGATACGACAAATGAGAAGTCCGAAGACAATCCCAAACAAGCCTCTTAGCATATCTTGTACACATCCTTGGTTGCGGAAATAAAAATAAACATCAACAAGAGTCAAGTATAAAAAAGGAAGCAGGACTAAGGGAAGTCTTTTATAAACATAGAAACATTAGAAGAGTCGAGCTCAAAAGCATATACAAACTTAGTATCCAACACCTCTACTTTAAAATGAAAAACGGGGGCCAAGACACTTCCTGAGCTCACCCTTATAATAAGAAGTATCCAACCTAAGGAACAACTCTCAACGTAGTTATTGTCCTCGGAGTTGAAGACTCACCAAAAGCTTTCTTAGAGAACCGAACTACCTACGTGGAGGAGGATGATCAAAAGAAGCTCTAATTCCTACATGGTGATATCATGTAGGCATAAAGTATGCGTTAGTACGTTTGAATGTACTTAATATGCGGGGTACAATGTAACAAAGATATAAGCCATAATATTCAAAATGCATAATCATAATCAATGGATATATAACCTCAATATGACATGCATGATCAATGCTTGTAATAAAACATGCTTGTAAAACATTTAACTTGCATAATATATCATGCATATGGGGGAAGAGACCTCAATTGACATAGTCCAAGAAGCTACAACTTGGAACCCAAGGCATGATACCCCCTCGGTACAGGTGACCGGGCATGACACCCCCAGCGAAGTGTGGTCTACTTGCCAAGGCAAACCAAACATGATAATATAAATTAGATGGATCTACTAGTATAACAAGGGTAAAATATATAATCTTATGGTGGCACATAGTTTAGAGACTAAAAACTTTATATAAGGACCCCTTATGTCGAGCCCCAATTTAAGCCTCAATCGGTGCTAAGTCCAATCCCACGAAATACTTGAAATAATCATACTTTAATCATAACATGAATAACTTGTAGAGATATGATAGCTTGACATGAGTAGCTCATTAACATGCTTGACCTCTACTAGTGAGCCTAACTTGAACATGAGAGTAAATAATAATCATACATGATCCCTTGTCTTGACATGAATGACTCACAAGAGGTTAAAATCTTGAAATAAAGCTCGACATAATACTTGTAAAATCATAGATACTTTTCATAAATTCAATACATGCTTGAAAGCTCTTAATCATCATGAAATCACTTGACTTGTAAATCATGTAATAGTTCATCAACAACTTGAGAATTCTTGTCATGTAATTTTATCAAACACATGGTGGGTTCATGATACTTGTTCAAAATCATGCAACTTAAGAGTAAAACAAGAAGAGTAAAATCAATTCATATCAACCTGCCAATACTGTAGTAAACCCCTAATTTGGGGTATCTTGAAATTCATTTCAAAATTTACTATAGTTCATAGTTTTCATGGTTCAGATCATGCATAACTTCAATGGACATAAATCAACTCATAGTATGAGATTAAAATAGATATTCATGCATAGTCAATAAATATATGATAAATCCCAACATATTTATGTTCATAATTCATAATAAGAGATACTCATAAGTAACAAAACATGAAATCATGCAATTTTCATAGAAAGAGAAGGTTGGACTCCATGGGTGAAAGGACCTATGGATGAAGACCCACATACCTTAAACCTTGAATTTCTTGAAATGAACTTGAAGGAGTCTTGCAGCTTGAGATGGGTTCTTGAGTTCCAAAGTTAAGCTTGAAATCCTTGAATTTGAATGAGAGATTTGATAAAGTCTTGGAGAGGTTTTAGAGAGGGTTTTGTGAGTTATAGAGTTCAATAATGGCTAAGTATGGAAGATTTTACATTTAAATGGGCATGGGGATATTACCCCAATTCCCTTGGACGAAATGAGAAAACTTGGGAAAATTTTACACTGGTCCGCGCCCCAAACGCATCGCGCCTGGGCGCGGAGAGCCATTGGAAATCGAAAATTAGCGAAAATTAATTTTCACTATGGATCTTCTAAAATCTGGGTTATATCCATTTCCCACTCAATTTTCTCCCTGATCAATAATATAAAGTCAGATTTCTAAAATTATGCACGAATTTTGAGATATATGAAAATTATGATTATGGTCATTTCAAAGCACATGAGGGATGTATCAATATCTCCCCCTTGGGAACATTTATCCCTGAATGTTAATGAAACATGCGTAAGGGAAGTAATTATGAAGATTTTAGCCCGACATGGATGCAACAGATGCACAATATCATTTTCAAAAAGTCCTATCAAGAATGCCAAAAATCACCATAAACTTATTACCATTAACATGAATGCATGCAAAATGACATGAGGGCTGAAACTTAAGACTTAAAATCATAGATGGGACTTAATTATTACCTTCGGCTGGAGTATAGTGGAAGAGATATGGATATTGCTTTTTCATGTCGGCCTCGGCTTCCCATTTGGCACTTTCAACTTGTTGATTCCTTCAAAGGACTTAGACGGATGTTACATCTTTGTTTTTCAACCTTTTCACTTGCCTATCAAATATTTTGACCGGGACTTCCTCATAGGTCAAATTATCTTCCACAATACCCATAACTTCTAAGGGTATTATAGCACTTGGGTCGCCAACACATTTCCTCAACATAGACACATGGAAGACCAGATGAACCATATTCATATCCATACGCAACTCCAATTTGTAGGCAACCTTGGCCTTGCCAATCCTCCTCAAAATTCTATAAGGTCCCACAAACCTTGGGCCCAATTTCCCTTTCTTGCCAAACCATACCACACCCTTCATGGGTGAGACCTTCAAGTAAACTCAGTCATCAACATAAAACTCAAGATCTCTTCTCCTCACATTGGAATAAGACTTTTGTCTACTTTGAGTCATCTTCAATCTTTCCCTCATGAACCTCACCTTCTCCAAAGCTTCCATAACCAAATCCGGGCCTAACAAATCCATCTCTCCCACATCAAACCACCCAATCGAGGATTCACAACGCCTACCATATAAAGCTTCAAAGGGAGCCATGCCAATACTAGAGTGGTAGCTATTGTTGTAAGCAAACTCAACAAGTGGAAGATGTTCATCCCAACTACCCTTAAACTCCAAAACACAAGTCCTAAGCATATCTTAAAGAGTTTGGATAGTCCTCTCAGCTTGGCCATCCGTTTAAGGATGAAAAGTCATGCTAAGCTTGACCTTGGTACCAAGACCCTTCTGGAAGGATCTACAAAAATGAGAAATGAATTGAGCACCACAATCTGAAATGATAGAAAAGGGTACCCATGCAATCTAACCAACTCATGAAAATACAACTTCACATAATCTTCGGCACCATAAGTCATTTTGACCTGTAGAAAGTGAGACAACTTTGCCATTCTATCCACAATAACCCAAATAAAATCAAAGTGTTTCCTAGTCTTAGGCAACCCAATCACAAAATCCATGTTGATCTCTTCCCACTTTCAAGTAGGAATTTCTCTATCTTGGGCTAGGACACCTGGACTTTGATGTTGGGCTTTCACTTGTTGGTAATTGTGACAGCCGGCTACAAACATGGAAATATCCCTCTTCATACCACCCCAACAATACACCTCTGTTAAGCATCTATACATCTTTGTGGAACCCAGGTAAATAGAATATGATGAATTATGGGCTTCCTTTCAAAATTAACTCCCTCAAGTCATCAACAATAGACATACACAACCTACCTTGGTACCTAAGGGCACCATCTCCCCCTTCGGAGAAAACCTCCACTTTATCATCCTTCACCAAAGCCTTCAACTCTAGCAAGGCGGGGTCAAGGTCTTGTTTTGACTTGACTTCCTCAATAAAAAAAGATTTGGAACCATCAACCACTACTACACCACCATTGTCAACTTCCTTTAACCTAAGCCCCAACCTAGCCAACTGGTGAACTTCTCTAGCCACCCCCTTGTTACCAGCCACAATATAAGCTAGACTACCCATCGATACTCTATGCATCGGCCACAATATTAGCTTTGCTGGGATGATAGTGCACACTCATGTTATAATCCTTAAGGAGTTCTGACCACCTTCTTTGTTTCAAGTAAAGATCTTTTTGTGTGAACACATATTAGAGACACTTGTAGTCGGTAAACACATCAACATGAACCCTATACAAATAGTGACGCTAAATTTTAAAAGCAAACACCAAGACCGCCAATTCAAGATCATGGGTGAGATAATTTCGCTCATGCACCTTAAGTTATCTAGAGGCATATGCTATAACCTTTCCATTTTGCATCGAAACATACGCCAAACAAATTCTTGAGATATCACAATAAACCACAAACCCTTCTAACCCTTCTGGTAGAGCCAACATAGGAGTGGAGATAATCTTGTCTTTAGAAGTTTGAAACTCTTTTCACAGTCATCAATCCAAACAAATTTTTCCTTCTTTTGGGTCAACTTTGTCATAGGGGAAGTAATAGAAGATAAACCATTCATAAACCTCCGATAGTAACCCGCCAAACCCAAGAAACTCCTAATATCTGTCAGAGTCAAGAGCCTAGGCCAATTCCTTATTACCTCCATCTTCTTAGGGTCCACTTTAATTCTATCACCTGACACCACATGCCCTAGAAATGCAACCTCTTTCAACCAAAAATTACACTTTTCATATTTAGCAAACAACCTCTCCTCCCTTAAAATTTACAACACTAACCTCAAATGATTCACATGTTTTTCCTCACTCTGGAAATAAATCAATATATCATCAATAAAGACCACCGCTAACATCAACAATAAATACCACCACAAGCTACAACATGAAATCCAAGGCATTAAACCCCGTCGGTACATGTAATCAGGCATGACACCCCCTACCCTGGCAAAGTGTGGTCTACTTGCCAAAGCAAACCAAACATGATAACATGAATTAGATGGATCCACTAGTATAGCAAGGGTAAAATACATAATCCTATGGTGGCACATAGTTTAGAGACTAAAGATTTTATGTAAGGACTCCTTGCGTCGAGCCCCCATCTCAAGCCTCAATCAGTGCTAAGTCTAATCCCAACAAATACTTGAAATAATTATACTTTGATTATAACATGAATAACTTGTAAGAGACATGGTAACATTACATGAGTAGCTCATTAACATGCTTGACCTCTACTAGTGAGTCTAACTTGAACGTGAGAGTAAATAATAATCATATATGATCCCTTGCCTAAACATGAATGGCTCACAAGAGATAAATATTCAAATAGAGCTCAAATTGATATTTGTAAAATCATAGACACTTTTCATGAATCCAATACATGCTTGAAAGCCCTTAATCATCATGAAATCACTTGACTTGTAAATCATGTAATAGTTTATCAACAACTTGAGAATTCTTGTCATGTAATTTTATCAAACACATGGTAGGTTCATGGTACTTGTTCAAAATCATGCAACTCAAGAGTAAAACAAGAAGAGTAAACTCAATGCAAATCAACCCACCAATACTATAGTAAAATCCTAATTTAGAGTATCTTGAAATTCATCTCAAAATTCACCATAGTTCATAGTTTTCACGGTTCACATCATGCATAACTTCAATAAACATAAATCAACATATAGTATGAGATTAAAATAGACATTCATGCACAGTCAATCAATACTTGATAAACCCCAATATAATTTATGTTCATAATTCATAATAAGGGATACTCATAAGTAATATAACTTGAAATAATGCAATTTTCATACAAAGAGAAGGTTCAGCTCCATGGGTGAAAGGACCCATGGATGAAGACCCACATACTTTAAACCATGAATTTCTTGAAATGAACTTGAAGGAGACTTGAAGCTGAGATGGGTTCTTGAGTTCCAGAGTTGAGCTTGAAATCTTTGAATTTGAATTAGAGATTTGATAGAGTCTTGGAGAGGTTTTAGAGAGGGTTTTGTGAGTTATAGAGCTGAATAATGGCTAAGTATCGAAAATTTTACATTCAAATGTGCATGGGGCTCTTACCCCCAATATCCTTTGGACGAAATGAGAAAATTGGGAAAAATTTAACACTGGTTCGCGCCACTGGATGACGCAGACCAGACGAGCAGGCATAATTTACACTAGTCCACGCCCCAAGCGTGTCGCAGCCTGGGCGCGGTCAGCCACTAGAAATTTAAAATTAGAGAAAATTATTTTTCACTCTGGGTCTTCTAAAATCCAGGTTATACCCATTCCCTACTCGATTTTCCTTTCTGATCAAGAATATAAAGTCGAATTTCTGAAATCACGCAAGGATTTTGAGATATATAAAATTTATGATTATGGGGCATTTTAAAGCACATGAGGGGTGCTTCATTATCCATCATATCGGATTATGGTACCCAATTTACATCTCATTTTTAGAAATTATTTCAAATGCCAGATGGTTCCAGAGTGAAGTTAAGAAGTGATTTTCACCCTCAGAAATCAATGGCCTAGCCAAAAGAACGATTCAGACCCTAGTGGATAAGTAGAGGTCTTGTGTGTTGGAGTTCAAAGGAAATTGAGATGATCATCTACCACTAATCAAATTTTTTCATAATAATAGCTATTACTTAAGTACCGAGATGATACTATTTGAGGTCTTATATGGAAGAAGGTACATATCTCCGATTAGTTGGTTCAACATAGGTAAGATGGCATTTCATGGTCCCAATTTGGTACTTCATGATATGAAAAAGGTAAAGCTCATAAGAAAAATATCGAAGATGTATCAAAGTCATAAAAACTTATATTCTAATGTTAGGACGACGGATCTTGAGTTTGACATGGGGATTGGATTTGTTTGAAGGTTTCGCCCATGAATGGTGTAATGCAATTTTGTAAAAAGGAAAAATAGAGCCCTAGTGGGTTGGCAGGGTTTCTTATGAGTTGGACATGCCATTGGAGATGGCCATGGTTCATCGGGTGTTTCATGTGTCCATATTGACAATGTTCGTGGGTGATCCCAACTTCATTGTGTCATTGGAAGATGTTGGGTGGAAGAGAATTTTGCGTATGGAAAGGTTCTAATGGAGATTTTGGAGCACAAGTGAAGATGTTGAAAAATAAAGAAGTTACATCCATCAAAGTCCTTGGGAGAAATCAACAAGTTTAAATTGCTATACGAAAAGCGAAGGTGGACATGATGAGACAATATTCTTATCTCTTCCATTCTACTCAAGCCTAAGGTATTAAGTCACTCATGGTCAAATAGCCTATATTTCTTTGTTTTAGTATTTTCATATCATAATACATGCATGCATACTCATAAAACTAATTTAAATTGATATTCATTTTGAAGTTTGAAATTTTCGTAAAGATGAGGTTTAAGTTGCATTATGCATTCATGTTGGGTCGATTGATATTTATTCTACATTATTCGGAGTAATTTTCCACTTATTTGAGGATGAATGTTCTTAGAGAAAAGATATTATAATGTTCGTAGGTTGGAAAGTCGAAAGGATGAGGTTTCAAAAAAATTGCCCCCAAAAGCTCTAGGTTTTAGACACTAGGTACCCTTCATGAAGCCCCATACAAACCATAGAAATTAAAGGAGTACTAGCCGTATAGGGCCCTCGTTGGGATGATTTGGTGAAGAGGGAGGAAAACGAGTTGGATCACAGCCCATGGTGGTCACTATGAGTTGTGGTGACCCTCAGGAGAAACCCCCACTAGTTCAATACTCTAACCCCCTCGACTACGAGGCCTTGTAAGGCCTATATGGTCGGTAATGGCCCTTGGTCCCTCTCATGGGGGAGTCCCTTAGAAAATTTCCAAGTCCCTTGAAAGTTCCCTGTCACGACCCAACCCAAGGACCATAATTAGTGCCGATTGGGCACCCAGACAAATACTAAACTAGATTTCCATCTATAATATCTAAGGAATCTATCGAAATTTCGGTAGACTTCCCTCTGTTTTACTGGCTAACCACACCTGCAAATGGTACCCCCAGCATACAGCAAATATCCATACACACACATATGCGGGCCGACAAGGTCACCGCTGCGGTAGAACCTCCCAACAAACGTATCATACATACATAGTCATACCACATGCAATATCCCACACCTACATGTATCTGCAGACCTCTATATATACGAACTAAATCATAGGACGGTACAGGGCCCCGTCATACCCTCGAATATACCTAAATGCAAAATACAGAAAATAAGTATATATGTATATACCAAAAATCTGCTCCTAAGGTAAAGGGAGCACTCCAACGGTAGACAAAGATCCTAAGAAGGTGGCTCTCTAGCTTGCACGTTAGTACCTGCGGGCATGAAATGCAGCCACCGAAGGAAGGGGGTCAGTACGAAATACGTACCGAATATGTAAAGCAGAAAATACAAAATATAAATGAGAGTAATAATCCCAATAAAAATATATGAGTCCAACCTGCATGCAAACATCAGAATAATCCTTTATTCAAATATCAAAGTAATGCATATCGGACGGGAACGATGGCGACCCCCAAACTCGCGCCATACCACAGCATAACACTAGAAATTTCAAATCCCCGAAATCTCCAACACAAGTCCCAACTGTAGCATAAGTGAGCCGAGGCGAACAGCGGCCAAGCACTCACA
>JAABOM020062404.1:0-10273 GCA_011800125.2 Solanum clarkiae | reverse complement strand
CTGCGTACATCCGACCCCCCCTCACCCCGCAATGAGCGGGAGCCTTTTGAGGCACTGGGGTATGTTGTTGTTGTTGTGTCTTTTCAATTTCTAGTCAATTGGAAAGTGGAATGATAAAGTGTATACAAAATGAAAATATAATGTATCAAAAAGTAGTGACATTGAAAATAACAATTCTTTGTTTTGAGTAATTTGGGAATGTTTCTCAAAGATTATGGAAGATAGTAATCATGAGTAGGATTAGAAGATATTATCACAATAAAAAAGTTTTAGGTTATGGCATATCTTTTACTAAAATTAAAATGTCTCAAATTAAATAAAATGTATATTAAAAATTTGATCAAATATACATTTAACATTAAAATATTATATTAATATTAGATATTTTATATCAGTTGAAGTTTGAAAATTTACGTCCGATGTTTCAATTAAAATTGAAAATTCACTCTGATTTCAAATATTTTCTTCCAAAAGTGTGGCTTTATGAAGATTAAACATCAAATATTTTTGCCCTAAGTTTGATATAATTTGACAAGATTCAAATCTTTTTGATTGAAGTTGTAGATTTGACCAGTGCAAATGCCAAACACTTTTCCTTAAAACTTGTGGTTGTGGCAAGACTTGAGAAAAATAAAGACTTGTAAAGAAAGTTTTTTAGATTTTTTTTTTAATTTTGACTTATCACTTTTTAAGTTTTAACATAACAAAAAAGGATAATTCTTATTTTATTTCATTATCATAAATATTAATTATTTTTCTTGAATTTATTTTCTCAAGCTTAATAGTAAATTTTAATTAATATAACTATTATCATAAAATACATATATCAATTATTATTTTTCAAAAATGTATAAAATTTAAAGTGGATAAGTACAATTGAAAGTTAATAGTAGGTGTTAAGTCAAGTGGATGCAACTTAATTGTGGAAATAATGGCTATTAGCTATAAAGTTGAAACAATTTTCAAATCAAGTATAGCTGTCAAAATCCTCAAAGATTCTTGAATTTCATTTTATATATAAGAAAGGTTGGAAGATATTTTAATTTTATGGATAAGTATTAAGCTTGAAGGAATAACAATTGGATAATTTTTTGTTGTTGTTCTAAGAAAAAAGATTTCCAAAGTTTCAAGAAAAGACAACATTGTAATATAATGAGGTATAAATGCAGAAGCTCAAGAATATGACAATTGCATCAAAATTTCTTTAGGTAAAATGATTTAATTATCATTTATTACTCTATAAAATACTTCCCCCATTTGTATACATCAAAATTTTGTAGACTCTACGAGATAAGTTCTATTTCATTCAAGTTTTTAGGAGACTATTCTACCATTAATCTTAATTCATGCCTATATAAATAATATTATATTTCCTTGAAAATACATCTCAAATACTGACTAAGTCTGAGAATATTCATAAAGAAATCAAAAATAGGGTTCAAGAATGTCTAAATCATCATACGTTCGAAAAATAGATCACTAACGACTCTTGAATCATGGATAAATTTAAGAAGAGTAGAATCAAAGGAGGAATTGATTTGTATCCACATTGGTTATGAATAAAATTATGTTTTTCATATTTTATTTGTTATTGCAATTTATATTTCATCACATTAAAATATATTGCAAACAAATTGATACATGAAAGACATGCATGATGGATGGAGAATCCAATCATACACTTGGAAAGCGTCCGTAAGTACAAGAGACAGCAGATCATCTCGCAAAGCGAGTGGACCATGCTATGGAGATCCATGTTTCCTTTGAAGGAACAATTCCAATCGACCAAATCAAGGAGTTTATCATGGGGATCATTAAGAATAAGTATGAGGTTGTCGCAAAATCTTCCCTCACGTATGTGAAATCATACTCTGCAAGAATTAATAACTTGAATATGCCTACTAGTTATCAACCTTCGAAATTTCAATGATCTGATGGTAAAGGAAGCGAAGCAACATGTGACACACTTTGTTGAAACATACAATAATGCTAGGATATATGGAGATCACTTCGTCAAACAATTCATTTGTTCCCTTAAGAGAAATACTTTTGATTGGTGCACAGACCGTGAGCCTGGTTCCATCAAAAGTTTGGAACAAATGGAAAAAGAATATCTCCATCGTTCCTATAGCACAAGACGAACTGTAAGCAAGGCGGAACTTACAAACACACGTCAACAAAATAATGAGAATCTGATAAATGATACTCATTGTTATTGAAAGACGAACATTACTTTTTTCATGTTTATGTGTTATAAATAAAGAATTCAGATATTATCTTTCATATATATATTAATCCTTGAAGTTTCAATCATATATATTATTGACTTTGTTTAATATCTAATTTTATGAATTCATTGATGATGTTCTATTAATGTTACAATAATAATAATTAAAAATATTCAATAAACATTGATATTGCATATAATAAGATCATTGATATTGTGAACCCAATAATTCTTGATCTGCAATTCACTCTTATGATCCACTTGTCTATAGAATTTACTTTAAAAATGGTAGAAATAATAACAATTTTTATTCAATTTCTTGAAGTTTCATCCATGAATTTTTATGATGATAATTATTTTCAATTACATAAATTGAAAAATGACTATTTATGAATTTTCATGACCAACAAAAGCTATGATTGAGTGGTAAATACTCCTTCATCCTTAATCAAAGGTCTCAGGTTCGAAGCCCCTTGAATATGGAGTCTCCTTTGTTAGAGATACCAGACTTAGTCAGACTCCAATGTGAATACCGAACACCGAATTAAAAAAAAAAAGAATTTTCATGACTAAGCCTTTTTAAAAAAAAAAAAAAAAAAGCAGCAGCAATATTTGAAGCAAATCTTACGCTATAATAGATTAATAGCATCAAAGAGCTCATTTTCTAAACATATGACATTTGATAGTTCAATTCAAATTTATTATTTTTTTCTGTGTTAATTTATATGATTTATTTTTTAAGTTAGTATCAGAAAAAAGATATATTTTTTATTTGACAAATATCTAATGACATTGTCGATATTTCCTTCCTACAGAATTCCACTTACTTGAAAAAAAAAAAAACCATGAAAGTGTACTCTTTTAAAGAGTAATCTTCAACATTGCGAATTTCTTTTCATATTTTTAACTACATCATTTTAATTGGGATAGAAGAAGTACTATTTAGGAGAAGCTATGTTATTAGATAAACATTCTTATCATATATATTAATCTATTTTGTAGTTCGAACTCATTATGTATTGCCACTAATTAATAATTTCATACTAAATTTCAACTTAAATACATCATTTTTAAAATGTTTTCTCGCTCTCTCTTCTTTCTCTTCCCTCTCTCTCTATGCATAGATACATGGTTAAATGTATCAATATATTATTTTGAAATACAGATACATAGAAAGAGAGAAGAGCGTGGGAGGAAGAATGTCGAGTGAGATAGAAGAGAGGCGAGTGAAAAAGGCAACATGTGTCTTGGATCATAGATACATACATCTTTAGTACCAGATACATTCTAAAAAAACATATATGCAGCGAGAAAGTGTCAATGGTGAGCGAAAGAGAAGTGAGGCAAGCGAGAGAGGAGTGAAGCTAGCAAGAGAGGAGTGAAGAGAGCGAAAAAATAAGTGTGTCCTAGATAAATGTGAATCACATTTAAATACAATATATCTTAAATAAATTACACCTAATTTAATCCACATATATTTGGAGGTACATGCATCTGAGTGTGTCAGATACATATATCTAACGAAGAAAAAGTGATATAGAAGATAATTTTCTAAACGGATATAAGCGCACATAATTAAAATGAGATTTGTGTTGTTTGTTTTTTGCCTTTTTTTTTTTAAATAGAAAAATGGGCCTCTAATAACTAAAATCATTTAGAGGCCCAGAAATCTGGAAGCCCAATAATGCTGAGCCTGGGTGTTGAGGCAGAATAGAAATTGGGCCTATATGATAAGCTTGGTCCTTTTTCACTTGTTTTGAAGAAAAGTAGTTAAATTCTTTCCTTTTTTATACTTACAAGCCGTTTGGTACGTAAAATGAAATAAATAAGAATATTTCATGAAATTATTTTATTCACATTCAAAAATGTGAGGATTAACTAAGACCTCAAATCAAACATGACATAAAATTAATCTCAAATTTTATATCAAAATTGTTATTCTTATCTCATATATCAAACGATCATAAAAATAGCAGAAAAAGACCAAATATATTCTCGAACTTTCAAAATGATATGCCTATATCCTCTATCATATTTGAGATGATGCCACATGTATATTTGTTTTGTATACGGAATATATGTGGCCTAAAAGTATGATAATAAAGATATACATAGTCTAAAACTATGATAGAGGACATATGTATATCATTTTTGAAAGTTTGAAGGTATATTTTTGAAAGTAATATAATAGTTATGTTTGGTAGAAGATAGCAATTACGACTCCCCCCTTCAAAATAAGTGTGTTTTAATTCATTTTATGTCCATTAAGATAAACAATAAATATCAAATACAGTTTATTGAATTATGCTATTTATTAAATAATTGAGCACTATAAAAAGATCTTAATTATTCAAAATTTATATTTATTAATAATTACATTAATTGTTCAAAATTTGTTTCAAATACATGGATTTAATTAGGGTGATTATTGCATATCAAATACATGGGTGTTAAGTGTTGTCTATTTTTGGTTGATTAAGATTTTTTATAATAGATAGGATAACTTAGTAAACTATATTTTATATTTATTATTTTTCTTGATGGATATAAAATGAGTTAAAAAAGCACTCTTTGGCATTTGATTAAAACCATAATGATCCTTGCATGCCTAAGTATTAAAAAAAGGATTAATCATTCATGGTTTGTGTTTGTGTCCTAATGTAACTTGTTTTAAATAAACAATTTTAATACTCACTATATTTTAAGAGATTAAATTTTGAGGGCCCAAATTTTATTCTTTATGTTACTAAAAAAAAATCATCATTTTCATATGTGTCCCATAATAATTTATAAAATTTAAATTCGGATATTGTATTTATATGAAAATGAATCTAGAAGCATCATGTATTCATTTTTATTTGTGTAAAAAATAAAATGTAATGATGTGTAACGACTCAGCACCAACACTGTGAAGTATTGTCCGCTTTGTCCGCACACAGGCCAGGCGTCCGAACCAACGGACCCTATGCACTGCTGCCCCAGGCGCACGTTTTTGTCCTCTTGGGGAGAACCCCAAAAGGCGCCTCACAAGTTAAGTATCTGGTCTTTTACTAAATAGCCCAGGACACCCCCTCTCTTTTCTGATGTGGGAGTTCTAGTAAGCCAGCAGGTCAGGCGTCCACACATAGCTCAGACCCTTTCCGCACACAGGCCAGGCGTTCGCACCAACGGACCCTGTGCACTGCCGCCCCAGGCGCACAGTTTTGTCCTCTTGGGGAGAACCCCAAAAGGCGCCTCACAAGTTAAGTATCCGGTCCTTTACTAAATAGCCCAGGACTCCCCCTCTCTTTTCCGATGTGGGAGTTCTAGCAAGCCAGCAGGCCAGGCGTCCACACACAGCTCAGACCCTGCGCACTACTGCTTATCTGTAACGACCTGACACCAACACTGTGAAGTATTGTCCGCTTTGCCCGTACACAGCCCAGGTGCCCGGTTTTGTCCTCTTGAGGAGAACCCCAAAAGGCGCCTCACAAGTTAAGTATCCGATCCTTTACTAAATAGCCCAGGACTTCCCCTCTCTTTTCCGATGTGAGAGTTCTAGCAAGCCAGCAGGCCAGGCGTCCGCACACAGCTCAGACCCTGTGCACTACTGCACTCACCCCCCGTAGTGACTCAGCGTCCTCGCTGAGTTTAGCCCCCACCATCGTACTAGGCGAGAGTCGGCTCTGATACCATCTGTAACGACCCGACACCAACACTGTGAAGTATTGTCTGTTTTGCCCGCACACAGCCCAAGCGCACGGTTTTGTCCCCTTGGGGGGAATCCAAAGTTTCATATATTCACTTTTATTTGTGTTCCACGTATTCTTACTTTGGATTTATCGCTAAATTAATGATTTATGAAAAATAATATTTTTATTTTTATATATACACTTTACCTTTTTTATATCATACTTGTGAAATTTCATTCATCTACTATGTAATTATCATTCAACCATTATTTGCGAATTGAGAATCTTTTAAAAATAATTTTTTTATCATCAAAAATAAAAATAAGATATGTATATATTATATTCTTCTCAATTTTTTATCTGTATAATTATACTGATAAGTTATTATTATTGTCATTGGAGATAATATTATTATTTTTAAAACAAAAATGTTTTTTTTTTCTTTGTAGATAAAGAATGAGGTAGAATCAATTAAAGAACTTCAGCATAAAATGAGTGAACGCAACATATTAATATTTTTTTAAAAAAACAAATAATTATATATTTAATTTTCCTAAATTCCTATATTTATGGACCTCAATCCCTAAGGTACCCCAATTTTCAAATAATTTGGCATCATCTTTATTTTGTCTTTTTATTATTAATTTTATTTTTGAATATATTAATGAAGAATGGTGCGAATGTTACACACACTAGACAAATGACCATATAAGTGATTTCTTTTTAGTTAATAATAGTTTTTATATTAAACAACAATTTAACTACATACTTTTCATTTATGTTTAGTAAAATAGTTTACAATTATTAAAATATTCTATAATTTATATTCAAATTATAAGTATTAAAAGTCCTTCTAATTTTTTTTGTTTGTCATTCAGGGTGTTCGATGCTTACATTAGAGTCTGGCTAGCTGAATTCATGCCGTGTAGGTCTTATTTGGGAAGAAACATTCTCTATCAAGGATTTTTCCATTTCCAGAGCTCGAATCTGAGACTTTTGGTTAACAGAGAAGCAGCCTCATCTATTGCACTACATCATTTAGTGTTAAAAAATAAAATTATATCAAATCAAATATGATAATATAAATTAAAATGAATGGAGTGTAAGTCTAGAATTCATGGTTAAAAGATGATCTAATTTAAAAAAAAAATCTGTAGTGAAAGGAAAAATATGACTTTTTTTTTTCTTTTTAGTAAATTACACCTTATATTATGACTTAGACAGAAGAAATTTTGTGCAAAATTCATTTTATTTTTTTATGTTTTTTCTTTTAGGAATCGGAGAAGGGAATATAGGAAAGGAAATTTATAACTAACATTTTTTTATTATTAAGGGATCTTAAGATCCAATCTTGACAGAAATAAAGAAAAAGATAAATAAAAATATAATTTTTTTAAAAAAAATTTAAACAACATCATTTCAAGAACTTGGTACATGTCATTGAACCCCACAAACATCCAAAAGTTTAGACAAAGAAAAGATCTATAAATAAAATATTGTCTTGTGAATTGGATTTAGAATCTTTTAAAGGTTAACACATAAAAAAATATGTGTACATTTTTTCATCATATTGTTTGCCAATTTGATTACAATAATTTTAGATTACAAATTAAATATTAGAAAAGTGTTTACAAAAGAGTTTAAGTGGTTAAGGAATCTACAAAGGGTGGCCTAGTAATCTTTCTTCAAATTTTTGCATACACTAAAATATGTTTGGTTTCTTTTATCCAAGTCTTAAAAGAATAAATCGAAAAGGGTCTAAAATGACCTCGAGCGATTGAAAATGATATGAAAATGGTATGAAAATGCCCTTCATCCATCTATTGAGTCTAAAATGTTTTGATCATCTATCTTTCAGTCCAAAAATATCCTTCTTTTTAATAGAATATTAATTAAATATTTAAAAAATATTTTTTTTAAACACATGGGGACCCTTTATTGGTTATAATTTAATTATTGAAAACTAATTTTAAATAATAGACGATCCGCCCCAAATTAAAAACCTACCCCAATATCTAAGTTTTCTATTGCGTCTCGTGAAGATTTTGAGAAAGGATGACAGGGCATTTAAAAGACACCAAATTCTCAAGACTTTTATTTACGATGAACAAATGATATCCAATTATAAGATCACTATATGTAAGTTTTTAGCTCTGTTTTATTTTACGTTTTATGAGATTCAAAAGGTACCCTCTTAGTCACAAAATATATTTACAAAAATTATACTTATAAAGAAGACCAGATCATACACCATTTTTTTTCAAGTCATTTTTAATAGTAAACTTCATTAATACAAGCAATGTATGTATAAAAGTCTCCGGATCATAGTGGTCTTTTATATTGGGGTGAATTTTAAATTTGGGGCAGGTCGTCTATTATTTAAATTAATTTTTGAATAATTAGATTATAACCAATAAGGGGCTGCCATATATTAAAAAAATTTAATTAATATTTCATTTTAAAAAATATTTTTTGATCTAAAAGTGGACGACAAAGACAGTCTAAGCTCAATATGTAGATAAAAAATATTTTTATATCATTTTCAATAGTTCAAAGGCATCTTTATTTCTTTTTCAAATAAATTAATCTAATTTTTATATTAATGGAAGATAAGAATCTGAATGCAGATTAAATATAGTCATTATAAAACGTAAAAATATCTATAGTTTTTTGTGAATTTTGCACATTGATCTCAATTTTTCATTTATTAATAGTTGAAATTAAATGCATTGTTACCAAAAAAAATGAGTTAGGTTGCATTAATTGACTAACGATAAAAGACTTTTTAATAACGCATGATTTTTTTTCCAAGAAAAAGGTGCTCTTGTCACCACATCAAAAATAAGAAATTAGGTCATATATGAGTAGGTCCATATTGAAATAAAATTAGAGATTGTATTTGATAGCAAACAAAAAAAAAGTTTCTTGAATATTTTCTTTAGAATTTTTTAAAGTAAGTGAATTTTTAATTTATTTTTTTGTATTTAACAAGTATAAAAGCATAGTAATATATCAAAATTATTTATATGTAATTTATTAAATACTATGAGGTTAAGTGAACTAGATGATTCAGAGGTGATGGAAGTTTATATAGCTGAAGAATATTAAGAAAATGAAAAAAGATAATAAATCTTAATATATTATTTATCGAACTTAACTTTTAGAATATTTTGACAAATCGGGCATGAATTAAATTTAATAAGAGTTACGTGCTTGAATTTGGTGAAGAAATATTTAGAATAATACTTTAAAATGTCCCACATATCAATTTGTATACTCCTTTTAAATAAAGAAAAATGTTTCTTTATAACATGACGACCTAATTTGTACTTTTCTTAAAAATTGATGCTCGTAGATTATGACTAACTCACAGATAAAACAGTTAAAAGTTATCAACATGGTTGCAATGCATTGGTGAGAGTGTTTCACCCTTGATCAGAGGTTTTGGGTTCGAGCCTTGGAAATGAAAAAAATTTTGTTGGGTGCGTCATCCCCAAAATGGACCCTGCAGTGGACGATCCAGATTTAATCGGAGCTTCACATATTCCGAACATCGGATAGAAAATAAAAAAAAGTCAAAAATTGACAAAAACATATTATTAGTTCATATTCCAAGCAAAGCATACATCAAGGACGCGGATCATGAATTTAAATTTTATGTTAATATTAATTTAGAAGGATTATCGAAATCATATTAAGAGTTTAAAGAATTATATTTATTTCATTTTTAATGGAAGATTTCATTTAAATACCCTGAATTCATCAACTGTTTAGACATCAATATTAAATGTGTAGATGATTCATATGAGAGTTTAATTTTGATATCATGACAGATGGATATCAAGTCTACTTTAATGTAAAAAATTAGATTAATATATATTATAATTATTTAAAAATATATATTAAGCGTTCAAAAAATTCATTCATCTTCTATGTGAAACTCTATTCATTACTCCACATCTCTCTTCTCACATGTTCAGACTCTATTTAATATTAAATGCATGAACAATCTATATTAAATAGACCTTGAATCTTAACCTTGAAAATCAATTCAACAATAACAATGTTACCCCAATGCCTCAAAGGCTCCCGCCCATTGCAAGGTAAGGGGGGTCGGATGTACGCATCCTGACCCCTATGTTTAAAAACATAGCGCGACTGTTTCTGAATGACCCATGATGAGCATCCAAAGTTGCATTAACTAACTGCTACTTCACAATTGAAAGAAGCGCAAACAGTTTAAAGAGCTATTTTGCTCTATTTCATCATACCCCAAAGTCAAAAAATCATCTATGATTGGTGTATGAAGTTTCATATTTTATTTTTAATCAGAACGATAGAGACTTCATTTAACTTAGGTTGATCTAGGCCAGAG
>JAABOM020062403.1:0-10274 GCA_011800125.2 Solanum clarkiae | reverse complement strand
TAAAAAATAATCCATCTGATATAACTAAAAAAAATGGCTTGTAATGCGAAATATCAAGTCAATACTATAAGAACAAATAAAACTAAAAAATATAGCATAAATTTTAAATTCCAAATAAAAACATTAACAGAATGCCCTTATGCCAAATTTCAATGTAACATACATAAAAATGATTTAGAAAAAAAAATTATGTATATTTATAGCTTTATCCAACAATGAGTTCAACTTTAATTTAAGAATTAGAATGCTAATAAAAATCATGCTAGTGAAAAATAAAATAAAACATAGAATAAAAAAAAAGATAATGTTAAAAATTGTACGGGTCACATGACAAAGATTGAGAATAAGAAAGAAATGAAAAATAAATATTATAAAATAAAATATAGTTTTAGAAAAAATTAGAATAATAATAAAAAAGAATTTAAAATAATCAAAATAAAAATAAATTAAAATGAAAATATAAAAATGAAAATAAAAAAAAGAAATTAAAATATAATCAGCATGTAATTGTGAATTGGAAAGTGTAATTACACTCAGACAATTACACTCAATTACCTGCTAACCATGTAATTACATGTCTAACCAAACAGGCCAGACTGTGTAATTACACCTAATTCCACCAAATCCAATTACCAGGGTGTCCTTCTAAAGAGGCTCTTAGAGTCTTGGAAACATTGAAATTCAAATACCTAAACTTGTCAAGTACTCTTTTAATATTACGAGGTTGCGATAATGCTGGACCTCATGGAGTGTTATGAATTCTGATTCCTAAGATCAAATCAGCAACTCCTAAGTCCTTCATTTCATATTTGTTAGACAACATACACTTAGTAACATTTATATCGTCAAGATTTGTACTATTATCAACGTGTCATCAACATATAAACAAACAATGACTTCATGACGAATGTTTTTAGTATAGAAACATTTATATATTCAATGATCTTAAATTCATTTGTGTCAAGCCCTGGGAGGGTACCCATGACGTGGCTGAAACTCAAAAATCATTATTGGTCCCCAGACGAATTACTTGACTCGAGCACTCATTCATCAACAACGAAAGAATCGATTTATGTACAAGAAACATTCTAGTAGGCTCTTCAATCAATGACTCAATAAAATAAGGGTTTAAAACTAACAATCCAAATCAATTTAATATTTTAAAAATAGTTTGAAAAGTACAAGTCTTTAAAATGAAAATATCAACTCGATTCCATCATTGTCTATGAAACTTCTATCTCTAAACATCTAGATGGTGCCGATGACAGGTTCATAGCTATTTCAAGGAAAAGATACTTTATAAAAAATAAATGATATAAATAGAATACCTCCAGAAGCAAGGAGAGCTCACCATGATTTGAAAAGGTGAAAATAGGACTTCAACGATGCGCCTTGCTGAAGGCCTTTATCACTTGTATCTGTACCATTAGATGATACATCTCCGAATTAACATTAGTACGTTGAATTTACTGGTAAGTACAATAGCTAGGATATAAAAGACATAATCGAAGATACTCAACTTGACGATCAACTCAACTCAGTAAACATGCAAATTTAAGAGTAAACCCATGCTTTCAAATAAACTCAATAATATGCATCGGTGTAAAACATTTTACATCATGCACTGTTAGGGAGTTTCTCTTGACCGACAAAATTCCACTGATCACGCCCAAATTGTCCTACCAATTAGGTGTAAGCAGCTGTTGTTTCAAATATAGAACCTAATAATGGTTAGGATCGATCCTACAAGTAATATGATCTAGACTTGGAATAATTAAAGCAATCTCAAGAAATTAATCAACTTATTCCCAAAAAGTTGTTTTTTTTATGTGAAAGCAATAACTAAAATCTATACTAGGAACAATTCGAATGCAAGAATTACTAGTTCAGTGAGAGAAGTAACTAGGGTATTGTATTTTCTATGAATTTCTAATACAATATAACCTAATAATTATAACATTTTCTAGTGTGTAGCATATAAAATTGGTAAGTTATGTTCACATAATTCCTTGGGCTGATAACTAGGCAAATTTCACTATGCAACTTGGACTGTCTATGGTTGTCGCATTACTAACCCTTACCAGGGTCCCAGCATAACCATCCCTTGGGTCGTTCATGTTGATTAGATGAGAGAACTCACATTGAATCCTATTATTTATCTCTTATTTCATTCATTACCCCTTGGGCCGGGCAAATAAGAATAAGGCGAGTTCTAATATTGACCACCGTTAAAAATCAATCAAAATTAATAGATAAATAATACATGCATACACACTTTTCAAGGATTACAAATTATTCGATTTTTACTTTGTTAGTTCTTCATGGTCTCCACAATTCTAGTTGTGAATTTATCTATTCATGTTCATTGTAGATGAAAAAATCATGTTTGATGTTTGCATAATTAACCACTTACAATGAAGAATATGAAATTCAAAATCTTCACGTAAATAGCAATCTCAAGATCTCAAAGTAAGTACAAACTGTATCTACTCAAAATCTCCAAGAACAACTAAAAGAAAAGTAACAATATGTGTTCTGCTAGTTTGTACGTCTAAAAATAACTAAAAGCCCTACTTATAAACATAAAAATTCAAATCCTAAACGGACAAGAAAAACTAAATTCGAGCCAATAATATAAAAAGTCAAATCTTAAACAAACAAGAAAAACTGAATTCGAGGCCATCCACGGCCAATGTACAACCCATGAACTGGTCTACAAGTTGTAGTTAGGGATTCGTAGACTGCTTTTCTGAATATTGGGGTCCATGTATGAGACAACATTTATGACTAGTAATTTGGACTATGAGTATTACCCTCTTCATCCTGTTAATCTTCTAGAAACTTTGATCTTTTTTCTCACGACCAAGTCTACGAGTCGTGAAATGAACCACGGGCCCTCTTGTTTATTGTCCATCAAGTCCCAGAAATTCTTCTAAGTGCTGAATCAATCCACTAATATCCACCTATGGCTCATGTAACAAACCATGGCCTGTAGGTGGTCTCCTACTAAGCAAAAAGCTACAGTAATTTGGCAATCTTAAAAAAAACCGCCTAAATCCTGTAATCCTATAAAAACAACATAAAAACACATCAAATCTACTAACATCGCTTAGAGAACACACAAACGTTTAAGTTTAAAGCATTAAAAATGCCGTATTTTGGTGGCATATCAACACTGTCAACTTAAAACTGTTCCTTGTCCTCAAGTGATGAGCTCATTGTAACATCAATAGTACAACAAGCACACAAACATAATTAAAACATGGCATATATCACATCTTAGTCAATCACAGATACCCCCACGAACCATCAGTTTATATACAAGACATTTATCAAGCAAACACATGCAGATAAATACATGATGAAGTAACTTTGACAAATAAGGAAGTGTACATAAGTAACAATCACGAAAATAGTCCATGATTAACAATGAAATTCAAGTGTCCTCACAAAAAAAAGTCTTGTTTCTCACACAAATTGATGTATTTCTATTTAACTGAGGACTAACTAAATCCACTCACACTCACAACTAATTTTCAAACACTGTATACAATATCACCATAGGCTAACCCCTATGTTCTCAACTATGATGTTCAACTAGTTAGACTAGGATCATTATAGGACTTTATTGACTTGTAACATAGGCTCGGGGGTTTGGTATGGTATATTTAGAACATAGTAACTGATTGCCCTCCTTGACAATGCGCTATTTTGCACTCATCCCTACCAACACTGATGTTTTTACAACTCATTATTCCCTTTCACCTACTTTGACCAGTTTTGGGTGCATTCATTTATTTTTCAAGCTCATTGCCTTTTATTTTTTCAAATTTTTTTCCTTTCAGCTATCATTGGCATTTGTTTGTCTTTCTCACACCTGTCTTATATTTTCCCCTTTTTAATTATACTACTTTGATTCCTATCCCGAGTTGTTGGGATTTCTTTGTAGCAGCCACCCTTAACTTAGGCTTTTGGACTGAGTTGAGGTGTACAATATCTAACCTATGAACCAGAGATATTTTGATAGTCACCCTCAACTTAGGCTTTTAGCCTGAGTCAAATGCACACTATTCAAGGGAGGAGCAAGGACAAATTCAAGATTTTCACAAACAAAGGGGGTGGTGACTTAGATATATAAAAAGAAAAGGTACATGTATGGCTCAAATGTTTGGATCAAGGGGTACACACTGTATTTGATTGGTCATTTAGGCTAAGTGGACTCTTATGAACAATGACATGTGATTCTTTCCTAACCAACTAACCTACAGTCTCAATCAGACTAACAGGCAAGTTCTAGATTGAAACAAAATGTGAGAATCAAGCAATGAATCCCACTTGGTACTGAATAACACTATCAATGTAGATACTCATATCATGTTTTTATCACAATTTAGCCCCATCCTATCCGAATACACAATGTCATGTATAGATCCAACCTGGTCACTATCAAAACTATCTACAAACATCATCCAAAAAAAATTTCAAAAATAGAAGGGTATCATTTTTCAAGGTAAATCAACATATGCCATATACATTAGATCAATATACTACTAATACTACCTAAACATCCTAAACATGCTGGTTCAATAAAAAATAAATGTCCTTAGGGAAAGAACACAAGCAAGAAAACTCCACGGACTTAAAAAATATGAGTAAATATAGGCCTTAGTTACTCAAATTTTGCCGAGGAGTATAACTACCCACAACCCATCAAAAATGCATTTTATTGTCCTTAATGCATCACAATAGCACCAAAAACTCATATAAGGCTCAAAAAGAACATACCCGGGCACCTAAGCGCCGGTGTCCATTTGGGATTCACTAGCCTGAACCTCCTGGGTGGTCTCCTCTGTCATAGAGGCATGTAGTGAGGGTCCACCATACACTTCCATCTCATTCTCTCGTGTGCGCCGCATCTCCTCGTCAAAAATAGAGGCCTTGACGCTCTGCCCTATGAGAGCATCGTAGAGAAGCCTCAGAATCATTATCTTTAGTACGTTGCCTCTTTTTAAAAGCAAGAATAATGGGCTCCTTATTGAATAAGTCCAGCATCGATAGAGCAATGGTAGGCATGGTAATCATCAACAGTGCTAGTGTTGCCACTCTTATCTCCTTGTGGAGCTACTAGATCTCCATTCGAGTGGTAGACAAATCGAGTACCTGAGTCTTACTAAGGCAATCCTCTAAACGTCTCTCAAATGCATCAACATGGCCGTGAAGCATGCTCATCTTCTGGTCAAGTGTTGCCGTATAACACTCTGTCATGCACTTCTCTGACTCAACAATGGCCTTGCTAGCCCAATGCCTGATCTATTGTACCAACTGAGCCAATTGGGACTCATTCTAAGCCTAGCGCTATACCAAGGCCTAAATAGACTCAACAGATATGTAAACCATACCCACTGGATGAGAAGTTATCGCTAGAGCCTCTGGTATAATGGGGGATATGGAGGTAGGACTTGTATCTGCCACAACACCTGCTGATGTGCTGTCAAAATACAATATTTTTTATGCTTAAACCTTGGAATTTTGTGTGTTCTCAATGCGATATTAGTTGGTTTTATGTGTTTTTGTGTTATATTTGCAGGATTCTAAGGCTAGCCTTGATTTTGGGAAGAAAGTATAGAAGTTGCTGATTTTGATGTAGTACGAGACCCTTTATGGGCCATAGTTCACTCTACGAGCCGTGAAATGGGTTTTGTGGACAATTCTAGCGAGGGGTTGATATTCTAAAGTTGATTCTATAATATACAGATGGGTTATGGAATGATTTACGAGTCCTAAAACATAGTTCATGCCTTGAGGATCAGAGTTGAGACAGTTTCTGAAGACTTATCAGACGAAACCCCCCTAGGGGTCATAAATCACTTTATGTGTAGTAGAAAAGTATCACAGACTTGAAGTCCAGATTTCCAGCAACAATGTACGAGACTATGATTATGAGCTGTGGAATACAATACGATCCGTAAACCTATTCGTGAGGCATGCCGACCCATTTATCCTAATATATTTAGGACTTGTAATTTAAACATTATAAATAGGTTCTTAGGTTATTTTTCATGAGAGAGTCTCATAGTACACAAAGAACTTGATAATTAGAGTGGAAAAATAGTGAGGTAATATTAGAGAGCTTTGAGAACACTTGTACTTTGATTTTTGATCTTTAATCTTGTGATTCTTTTTTAAGTTGGATTTGCTTGTTCTTAATTCAATTGTGTAAGTGCTCTATTATGTCATTCCAATTCATAAGTCTTGCATCTACACAAATCATGAGTAGGTAAATCCACTACTAGGGTTGTGGGAACCATGAAGAACTAACAAGATAAAATCAAATAATTTATAATTCTTGAAAATTGTGCATGCATGTATTGATTAATTCTCTTTATTTTGCATTTTTTCTAGTGGTGGCCAATACTAGAACCCGCCTATGTCTACTAACTGGACCAAGATAGTAATGAATAGGAAAAGAGATTAGTTAACAGGATTCAATTGATATGTTATCGTCTAATCAACTGAACTAGGCCAAGGGGAGGTTGTACTGGGACTGATAGGTAAGGGTTTAGTAATGCACACTATAGAGATAGGCCAAGTCATGTAGTGAAATTCGCCTCTTGCCTAGACCAAAGGGTTTAGTAAACTTAACTTACTGTCCTGCATGCTACACACTATAAAAGAACTAGGTTATCCGGTGATACTTAGTTAGGTAATCATGGGGAACACAGTACCTTAGTTTCTCTCCATATTGATTTAAATCTTGTGTTAGTTAGGTTTACTTTGCTACTGATTATCACAAACCCCCTCCTTTTGGGAAAGTAGTTTGGTTAACTACTCAAATTACACTAATTAAATTCTCTTAAGGCTACGTATTCCCTTGGGCTCGACCCTAACCTTGATTAGGTTCTATTTCTTGACATTGACCATTTTATCCTAAAAAGGAGGTTTAACTTAGGTAACATCAAGATTTTGGCGCCGTTACTGGGAATACGACTAGATTTATCTAATTCAAGTGATTTGAGTATTAATCCTTATTTCCTTCATTTTATATTTTTTGTTATTTTTATTTTTTTTCAGGGTGTAATTGTAGTGTATGCGTAACACTCGAAGTTGAGGCATACCCTTGACTCCGTTTAACCCAAAGATTTAAAGAAAATTGAGGAGAATGGCCTAAGATAATGCCAACAATGCATCTAATACAGCTCTAAACAATAATAACAGTGAGAGCACTGCTCATAAGAAACCATCTCCTCTTAAGGACATTACTCTAACAACCACAAAATTTTAATGCCAATCAGTGGGATCAATATAGGTTGAATCCTATGGATATAGAGGTGACTGGAGCTTTTGTGTTACCACCACTACTAGTTGACACAAAGTTTGTATTCTCGAGTAGGTTGCTTCAAATACTGCAGAACCGTGGGCTATTTGTGGGCTTACTATCGGAGGATCCTCATAGCCATCTACACAATGTTGCATTCATTTGCAAAAGTGTGATGGGAACACAAAATCTGTCTATGGATATTATGGGACTTAATGTCTTTCCATTGTCTCTTACAGAAAATGTATCACTATGCTATTTGAGCTCCCGCAAAGTTCGATCACCAATTGGGCTGAATTGTAGAATGCTTTTTTGAAGAGGTACTTCCCGAGGTCGAAGAAGCTCAAGTTGAAAGACCTGATAAACAACTTTGAGCAACTTCTTAGTGATTCGATCAATACTATATGGGAACGGTTTACTAGGTACTTGAAGAGTATCCTAGGCCATGAAATCTCTAATAATGTCGTAGTAGAGATTTTCTACCAATCCCTGATGCAAATAGTCAAGCATGTGCTTATACCATATTGGGAGGTTTGTTTGTAGATCAATCATTCACAGAAATTACTGAGCATCTGGATATGGTAGACAAATTGAATCATGTGTGGAGGCCTATGAATAAAACTCCAACCAATCGCTAGGGTATAGTCGACATAAGCTCGGAATAAGTAAAAATAAATGAGAAGTTCATGCGGATGCTTGCTCAAAGTAATTCCAATATGGAGATGCTAATGAAGCAGACGCGAGAACTATCTATGGCTAGAAACATCCAGGAAAGCTACTACACAAAGCAAAAGGGTCCAGAAGGAGGCACAAAGGGACCATACCATCCAGGAGCGGCCATTACGTGGCCCCTACAATCATGATATAGGGGCTAGTAACCCTAGAGTCGAGGAGATACTTAGCCCGTTGTTGAGAAAAGTCGACACACAGGATGAGACCTTGAGGGAGATAAAGTCGATATCGTTAGTATAAATCAGAAAATTGAACATCATTCTATCATGATCAAATGGATTGATCGTTAGTTTGGATACGTATTAGCTCAACTAACCCAGATCTAGAAGGGCTTACTGACTAGCACCATACCTCAAGGCCTGAATGATATTGAATAGTATAAGATGAAGATGACTAGTGGTGAGGGGAGAACCTTTGAACCTTCTACAACAACTGACAAGGGAGTACAAATGCTTGAGGAAGTCCGAGTACTCGAGCCATCTACGTTGTGCCGCGATAATAAATTAGGCGCTGCTTGGGAGACAACCCAAGGTGGACACTGGTGCTTAGGCGCCCAGGTATGATTTTTGAACCCTTATACTTGGTTTCGCTTTGATTGTGTGCATTGGGAACAATACACCTCTTTTTTGAGAGGGTTGGGTACTTACGGGCCTCAATGAAGTCTGAGTGGCTTGGATCCATAACTATCCCAATTTTTGATTCTGGGGTTCTCTTGCATGTGTTCGTTTTCCCCATGAATATTTACTTTCTATTGAACTGACATGTTTAGGATGTTTTAGGTAGTATCTGGAGCATATAGTACTAATACTTGTGACATATAGCATGTTTTGTGTTTTGTTTGAAAAATGAAACCCACTAAAATTTTAATTAGTTAGTTTAAATAGCAACCATGCATGTTTAAATGTGTTGACAATGCTGCTTCTGATAAGTGAGGATAAATTGAGATAAAAAGCATGATATTTTGTTGATAATATAGTCAATGCCATGTGAGTGTGAGCTTAAATTGCTAAATTCATGTGTTGTATGCTAATTCAGAACTTTCCTTGTTACTCTTAGTTAGACTGTAGAATAATTCGATTAGGAATGGATCTTAGGCCATTGTTCTTAAAAGTCCACTTAGCTTAAATGACAAACCAAAATCACAGTATATCCCTTGATCCTAATGTTTGAGCCTGACATGTACTTATTCTTTGCAAATACCTAATTAACCTAGATTTGTTAGTTGTAAACCTCTAAAATTGGCCCTGATCATTCCTTGAATATTGTGCACCTTGACCGAGGCAAAAAGTCTAAGTTGAGGGTGGCTATCAAAAATGATCCTGGTTCTGAAGATGAATATTGTGCACCTCAACTCAGGCCAAAAGCCTAAGTTGAGGGTGGTTGATCTGAGGGTAAAACGTAAAAATAAGGGGGAAGTTAGTGGTATATAGAAAATGAGAGAAATCATGTATTGGGTGCAAGAAAAATGAGTGATGCCTTTGTTGTGAGTTAAAAAGAAAAATGAAGTATAAAAGCAATGCAAAAAGCTAAAAAAAATGAAAAGAAAGAACCTAGAAATGCTTTAAAAAAAGAAAGGGAGAATGAGATGGAAAATAACAAAGTTGGTAGGGCAAAAGTATAGGAAAACACAGTGTCAAGGAGGGTCTTTAGTCACTATGTTCCCAAAATACCATACCAAAGTCTCTTGAGCCTATGTTACAAGCCTAGAAAGTCCTAAAGTGATCTTAGTCAAGTAGTTGAAGGTCTTAGTCATGAGTATAAGGGCAAGCCTATGGTATTGGGCATGATGCATGAATATCTTTTGTGAGAGTGAATGCTTTTGCATAGTCCCAAGTTTATAGATGAAAACATCATTGAGAGTGAGATATGAGACTCCTTTCTGCGAGGACACTAGCATTGCATTGTTAGCATTAGACTTATTCAGTGATTGTGGATGGTTGATAGCACCTCACTTGTCATAGTTGTGTTGTCGCATGCACTAGTCTGTATTGATTTGCTAGATGATTGTAATAACCCGTTAGATCATCTTGAGAATCAATCCTCTTGATTTCCTACAAGATTTATTTTGAAGTATTTTAAATGGGTATTTTGGACTATTCAGTAACTATGACTATTTAATTTACAGGTAAATTCTGATAGCTAGTCTAATAAGGGGACTAAATTGATAACTTGTTAAATATCCTATACCACTTAGTATATATAGTAAAATTAGTTATTAGGGTTTAAG
>JAABOM020062402.1:0-10274 GCA_011800125.2 Solanum clarkiae | reverse complement strand
AAAGCATTCAATAGCAATTCACTTTATAAATCATGTAAAAATCATGAAAACTTATAAAAACACAAATTGGATTTAAGATTACTACTCACAGTACTCTTGTAGAAGTACCAAACTTGTCACCTCAAGCAATCCTTAAGACTTCCTTCAATCAATCTATACTCATATAAAAAAAATCTCATATTACTTTCTTTGTTCAAGCTAAGTTCATACTAACTTTAGAACTTCCCAGTCCCTTTCTAGACTTTCTATTTCCTATCCATTTGATGATATACATATGTAATATCCAAACTATGAGTAATTCAATTAGTTCTTAATCCATCCGTTTTGACATACTTCTATAATTATCTGCTCAATTCCTCATCTAAACTTATACTAGAACCAATTAATCAACCCCAAACTAGAGTAAATCACTATTAATGATAATTACAATTTTTTTTTTAAAATACCCAACCTCAGCTTCCGGGTTGCCTCTCTATCAATCTTTAATTGAGTTTTTTTTGCTATAATCTATGCAACTTTCACAACTCCTAACACATCAACTACTCTAATTCATATTATTTATTCATATAATTCGAAGAAAGTTCAAAGGATTATCTTGGTTTTACTCAATTTCAAAATTTTCTTTATCCATCTTAACTCCAATTTATGAAGGTCATGTAACAAATTAGTTTTTTCCCCCTTTTTTTCAACCTGGGTCACTCGGCCATAATTAAACTCATCGTACTAACTAATTCTTGTCGGTTGTTTACCCAATAATATGTAAATAATTATGTCGAAGGAGTAAAATACTACTTAAGATTTAGCTATGCAAGTTGTTCTTCTCCATAAATTGCCAGAACCACTATTGCTTCTTGTTGCAGAATCTATGACAAATTGTGGACAACGGCTTCAATAGAAGCTGCGTTTTTCCTTCCAATTCCCTCAGAACGTTCCTTCTTCTCTCTTTTTTTACCTTGTAATTTGCAACATGTTGCTGCCGTTGATAATTTGGGGCTTTTATCCCTATTATTTTTTTTAACTTCCTTTTTCTTTTCTCTCTCTCTCTCTTTTTTTTAAATAGATGGAAAACAAAAGCTAAAGACCAAATTACCCATAATTACTTATAGGGTATTACATTCTCCCCACCTTAAGAAATTTGGTCTCCGAATTTAAATTAGCGTGTACCTGAGATTGAAATAAGTGAGGATACTTGACTCACATTTCATCCTATAACTATCAAGTAGCTTCTTCAACATTATGGTTTCTCCGTAAGACTTTTACGGATACAATTTCTTTTGAACATAGACTTCTTATTTGTCTATCAATAATATTCATTGATTCCTCCTCACATGTTAAGTTCTCATCAATCTATATAGTTGGTGTTTCGAGCACATGAGAGGGGCCTGGTACATATTTTCTTAATGTTGAGGCCTGGAACACTAGAGGGATGAAAGACATCTCATGATGAAGTGCTAGACATTGCGCCATTCCTCCTATTCGATCAACTATCTCATATAGTCCTATACAGATCGAGCTCAATTTACTTCTTTTCCAAATTGCATTATGCCTTTCATGGTGGGGAGGGCTCATATAAAGACCTAGTCTCCAACTTTGAACACTAAATCTCTTCTCTTCTTATCTGCATAAGACTTTTATTTGCCTTGAGTTGTGAGCAACCCTGTCTAATTAACTAGACCTTGTCCATAGCTTCCTAAGTTAAGCTTGGTCATAAAATCAATAGTAACCCTTTCTAATTTTTCGTTCTGAGATCTCAGACTGTAGTAGTTAACCTATGGGTTGTTTATACTCATCTTAGCACGTTCACAAGCCAATCAACAAGAGACAACCTTAGCAATATCTTTCTTTATATGGTTTCATCAGTACGATCGCTTCAAGTAATGATACGTATCGATGGATCTAGCATATACAATGTATTTAAGCAATGACTTTCTCAAGAATGCTTTTTTTTCACAATCTATGTTTGACCTAATCAGCCTCTAGTCCAAAAGCAACATATCTGGCAATACACATATTCATGTTTTTACTCACTAGAACCTTCTTTCAGTATTCACAAAATTTCTCCTCCTCGTATTAGGTGAACTTTTATATGTGCTACCAATCATGACTTGTGCTAGACATATCTAATAATAGATTTGAGTCTCTCAGGCTAATTGGATACATATATCCACAAGTTTGTACACATCTTAAGTCAAAAGTCTATTCCCAAGAGTTGTATGTCAAATAGCCCATGGACTTGCTTCTCAAAGCATTTATCTTAACATTTTTCTTTCAAATTACACCAAACGACATTTTCATATTCATTAAGCAGTTTTCTCGTGTGATTTAATTTGAAGAATCAAAACAATCTGCTAACCTTAAATACCAAGCTCTCATAGTTTGTATAAATTTCACTGGTTTCATTCTATAAGTCTTGTTGCTAAACCTATCAAGCAAATAACATTATACCATCTTCAAATTATGAGTAGGTTAGTTTGTCTTATGCTTATTCAATTGCCTTGCGGCATGATCACATGACCTTTCCATATAAGAACACATCCTAATTCTTTCCTCAAAACATCAAGGAACATTATGGATCCTCTGAAATCTGACGACAAAGCTAGGACTGTCGTGGTGGTTAAACATGTCTTAAGTTTTTAATACTTCACTCATATTCTTCCATCTATTGGAACTTTGCCCCCTTTCTTATTTCAACATGATTAGTAACATAACTAATATTCTAGAGAAATACTCCACCAATATTTTTAATAGATCGTCAAATGCTTCTATCTTTTTAATATATATAATAATTCCAATTCTTTGATACATTTTACACTTACAAAATTTGACATCAAGTTAATATTCCTGTGGTGTTTGAAATATAATCCTGAGATGATCTTTGTCCATTCTAGCTATGAAAATACACTAAGACATATCAATAACAATTAGCACAAATCTTTTAAGAAATATCTTGAAAATCTTATTCAATCCATAAATACAAATGGAACATATGTGAGTCCAAAAGATTCGGAAGGAACCTCTTAATGCATTTATCGAGTTTTGAAAGCTCTCCTAAGATATTTTTCTCTGATTCTAAGCTTAGGATAAGCAATTAAAATTAGTGTTGAGAATTTTACAGTTCCATGTGACTAATCAAATAAGTCCTACGAGGCAATGGTACTAATTGCCTATTGTTACACCATTTGACTGTTAGTAGTCAATATACTTTGAAGTACCTATCACTTTTTTTTCACAATGGATATTTATGTACAATTGAAATCTATAAAGCCGCTTCTAGTAGGTCTGTCAACTATTACTTAACTCTTTCAGATCCTTGGGTGCCATATAATATAGAGTTATCAATATGGACTAGGTGTCAAGTGCCAATCATTACCAAAAACCTCTTCTCGCAATCGTATGGATTACATCATCTAATTCTCTTACTAATGGAGCTTTTACAATTAGATATATGATCTATTACATGCCTTATCATAGATAAGATGACATACCTTTTTTCTTCTTACCATATATAAGAATCACAATATTTTCTTCACAGGTGACTAAAGTTCTATAATTAAAGTTAAAACATCACCCATTTATGTCCTTTCTCTTCTTCTTTTGAAACAAAATAGGTGTTGAAATCATACAACATCAACCTATTTTCTTTAGTTTAACAAAGTCTTGCAGTACCTATTTTCTAGCTGTTAGTTGTTTCTTTATTATTTATTTAAGTCGTTATGTACTAGTGTAGAGTTTGTTTCCTAGAGTTTAGGGGAAGTGGTTTAGTGGAACTATGGTAGTAGTTTAGTTGGAATATGATTCCTGTAAGCCTATAAGAAAGGCTATTAACGTATGAAAAAGATATTCAGAATACTCTTTCTCTGCAAATATCCTTTTCAGCTTTCTCTTCTCTGTTTTTCTTTCATGTTATTTGTTTTTCTCCATTACAAACTTTTTGTGTTCAGTTCCACATTTGGTGTCAGAGCCAGCACAATGGATGATCTTCAAGCAGTTGGTGGAGTCAAAAAACTGAATAACCAAAATTATAATACATGGGCAACATGTATAATGTCTTATATGCAAGGCCATGACCTTTGGAAAGTTGTCAACGAAAGCGATATTATACAACCAGTGGAAGAGGATGCGAATGGAACGTTGCAAAAGTGGAAGATCAAAGCAGGCAAAGCAATGTTTGCGCTCAAAACAGCAATCGATGAAGATGTGTTGGAGCATGTTCATAATGCAAAAACGCCAAAAGAAGCCTTGGACACACTTGCTGCACTTTTCTCAAAGAAGAATGATGCAAGGTTACAACTTTTGGAGAGTGAGTTATTATCAACGGAGCAATGTGATATGATAATTGCCCAGTACTTTCACAAAGTCAAGAGGATATGTCGTGAAATTTCAGATTTGGATTCAACCGTGCCAATTGGTGAAACCAGGGTAAAAAGAATTATTATCCATGGTCTGAGACCTGAATACAAAGGTTTCGTTGCTACTGTTTAGGGATGGACAAATCAACCATCACTTGTTGAGTTTGAAAACTTGTTTGCTGGCCAAGAAGCTATGGCGAAGCAAATGGCAGGACTATCGGTGAAAAATGAGGAAGAAGCACTCTACACCAACAAAAGCAAGAACATCAAGCATCATACTACTGGTGGATCCAAGAAGAAAAAATTTCATGGAGATGGAAGTTTTCACACAAGAGAAGTTTCAAAGAATCACAAGAATGACAAAAGATTCGATGGGAAGTGTTACAATTGTGGGAAGAAGGGTCATATGGAAAAGGAATGTTGGTTCAAGAAACAGTCTATGGAAAGTAATGTTGCTACATCCAATTCAAATGAGAAAAGCAAAGATGCTTGGTATGCTGAAGCATTTTTCGCTATAGAAGAGGACTTAGCACTTACGACGACAATATCTGAATCAATTGATCATGAGAATGAATGGATCGTTGTTCAGGTTGTGCAAATCATATGACAGGTGATAAACAAAAAATACAGAATCCATCAGTGTACAGGGGTAGCTGTGTTGTGGTGACAACCAATAATTCAAGGTTACCAATAGCATATTGGTAAGACGACAGTTTCTCTTCAACAAGGGGCCAATCAAATGTCACTACAAAACGTCTATCATATTCCAGATATGAAGAAAAACTTGCTTTCGGTGTCACAATTAACAACATCTGGGAACTATATATCACGATCTCAAGAACTTAGAAAATCTAATTATGAAGGGGCGTAGGCTAGAGTCAGTCTACGTGATGTCCGCCGAGTCTGCATATGTCGAAAAGACGAAAAGTAATGAGTCTGCTGATCTGTGGCATGCTAGATTGGGTCACGTAAGTTATTCCAAGCCAAGTGTGATGATGAAGAAGTCAATGATCAAGGGTCTTCCTCAACTTGAAGTAAGAACAAACGTTGTTTGTTCAGGGTGCCAATATGGTAAAGCTCATGAACCACTACAACTGGTTCATTCTGATGTGTTTGGACCGATTAAGCGATCATCAAATGGTGGAATGAAATACATGGTGACTTTTATTGATGATTTCTCTAGGTATATCTGGGTTTTCTTTATGAAAGAAAAATCTGATTCCTTTAATAAATTTAAAGAGTTCAAGGAAATAGTTGAGGAAGAGGTGGGGAAGAAAATTCGTTGTTTAAGAAAGGATTATGGAGGGGAATACAACTCAATTGATTTCTCTCAGTACCTAAGGAAATGCAGAATTCGTCATATATATTCTTGTGCGTACATGCCGCAGCAAAACAGCATCGCAGAGAGAAAGAATAGACATTTAGCAGAAATATGTCGCACTATGTTATATGCCAAAAATGTTCCAAGAAGATTTTAGGCAGAAGCAATGAGGACTGCAACATTTGTCATCAACAGACTTCCTCAACAAAGGTTAAGTTTTTTTTCATCCTTTGAGAAGTTATGTAGTATGAAAGCTAATGTCAGTTACTTGCAAGTATTTGCATGTGTATGCTATGTTTTTATACCTGATCATTTACTTCGCAAAATGGACAAGAAAGTTGTCAGATGTATTTTTGTAGGCTATGATAATCAAAGAAAAGGGTGGAGATGTTGTGACCCTACAACTGGAAGGTGTTATACATCACAGCATGTTGTATTTGATGAAACTTCTTCATGGTGGTCTGCCGAAAAGGAGATAGTACCAGACCAAACTGATCTGAAAAATAAGTCACATATTGCTTATTTTCGATCAAGTGAAGATGCCGATGTTGAAAAAAGGTACAACTCATGATTTTGAGGAATTAGTTGCTCACCGGCTACCATGTGAAGGCAATGAGACAAGTAATAGAGAAGTACCAGCTGCTCCACAATCTCAACAAAGAAGGTCAGAACGGATTCGGAGGCAAAACCCCAAATATGCCAATGCAACAGTAGTAGAAGATGAATCTGGAAAAGAACCTGAAACCTTTGAAGAAGCATCTCAAGACTTAGCATGGAATAGAGCGATGGAGTAGGAGATTACTGCATTAGAACAAAATCAAAATTGGGAACTTGTGCCAAAGCCAAAAGATGTGAAGCCTATATCCTGCAGATGGGTTTATAAAATAAAACGTCGCACAGATGGGTTAATGGAGAGGCATAAAGCTCGTTTGGTAGCTAGGGATTTACTCAAGAATATGGTCTGGACTATGATGAAACTTTCAGTCCAGTGGCGAAGTTTACAACTATGCAAATCTTACTTGCAGTTGCTGCTAGCAAAGATTGGAATTTGTGGCAGATGGACATTAAAAATGCATTTTTACATGGGGAGCTGGATTGAGAGATTTACATGGATCAACCAATGGGTTTCCAGAATCAAGAACATCCTGGATATGTTTGTAAGCTACGGAAGTCGCTCTATGGATTAAAGCAATCGCCAAGGGCTTTGTACGGTAAAATTGCTGAATTTTTAACTCAAAGTGGTTATTTAATTACATATGCAGATTCAAGTTTGTTTGTCAAAGTCGATGTGGGGAAGCTAGCTATATGCTAGTATATATCGACGATTTGATTGTAACTGGTGATAATGAAGAAGAAATTTTCCAAACTAAGGAAAATTTATCTGTCCGGTTTCATATGAAAGAACTTGGACAACTTAATCATTTTCTTGGTCTGGAGGTTGATCATACTCAAGGAGGAATCTTTCTTCATCAGCAAAAGTATTCCAGAGACTTATTGAAGAAATTTGGAATGCTGGACTGCAAGCCAATTGCAACCCCAATTGAACGAAATGCCAAGATGTGTGCACATGAAGGAAAAGATTTAGAAGATGTGGCGATGTATCGACAGTTGGTAGGAAGTCTGATGTATTTAACTCAAACTCGGCGAGATATTTCTTTTGTAGTTGGTGTGATGAGTCGCTACATGGACAATCCAAAGAAGCACCATATGCAGGCTGTTTGACAACTGCTAAGCTATGTGAAAAGTACAATTGATTATGGTCTTTTGTACAAGAAAGGTGAATAATGCAAGTTGGTTGATTACTGCGACTCTGACTTTCCAGGAGATCATGATACTCGTCGTTCAACTACTGGCTTTGTGTTTAAGTTTGGAGCTACAACGATTTCTTGATGCAGCAAGAGGCAGCCAACAGTGTCTTTGGCAACCATAGAAGCAGAGTATTGGCAGCAGTAATCGCAGCTCAAGAAAGTATATGGATTATGCTGTTGATGAAAGATTTACGACAACTCATTGGCTATATAGTTTCCTTGTACTGTGATAGTCAATCAACAATCAGTTTGGCTGAAAATCCTGTTTTTTATGCAGGGACGAAGCATGTAGAAATACATTACCATTTAATTAGGGAAAAGGTGTTGCAAGGAGAGATTGACTTGAAGCATATTAAAACAGAGCAGCAAATTGCAGACTTGTTCACAAAAGGATGAAGTGTTGATAAGTTGAAAAGCTTTTGTCACCAGCTAGGCATGGCTAAGACTAGAGCTGTTGTCGATAGGAGGATTTATCCTCTGGATTTCTGGAATCACAGTAGGGGACATTTCACTGTGGAATGCGCTCTCAGTATACAGACAGTAGCACTTCCCAACATCAGCCTATTTCTTTAGTTTGACAAAGTCTTGTGGTACCTATTTTCTAGCTGTTAGTTGTTTCTTTATTATTTATTTAAGTCATTTATTTGTGTACTAGTGCAGAGTTTGTTTTCTAGAGTTTTGGGGAAGGGTTTAGTGGAACTATTATAGTGATTTAGTTGGAATATGATTCCTGTAAGCCTATAAGAAAGGCTATTAACGTATGAAAAAGATATCCAAAAAACTTTCTTTGCAAATGTTCTTTTCAGCTTTCTCTTCTCTGTTTTTCTTTCCTGTTATTTGTTCTTCTCCATTACAAGCTTCTTGTGTTCAGTTCTACATTTGGTATCAGAGCCCAAGTTTGGAGGGCAGAAGTGATGGACCGACATGTGCGGCGTCACTGGTGTGGCATCAAGACCAAAAATCTGCAAGGGTGCCTTGTATCGAAAGTCTTCCTGTCAAAAGTAATGGTACAGGCGGCGTGTTCCATTGAGTGATAACGACAGTGCAAGATGATTTGGCAAATCAGATGGTGTAACCTAGCGATATGGAGGTTTGCGATAATGGCTTGTGTCGAAAGTCTTCCCGACAAAGCAAAAAAGGTGGTCGGGCGGCGTGTCCCGCGGGTTGTTGCGTACAAGATAGTGGCAGATATGAAATCGATAATCGTTGAAGGGGAGGTCACGAGATTGTGTGATCAGAGTTTGAGGCGAGATTCGTTAGGTATGCAAACTCCTCCCACATCGATGGAAGAGAGGAAAATGAACCTAGTTAAATAGGTTCAACCTAACTCATTAGTTTGAGGTCTTCTGGGAGGTTCCCAAAAATAAATCTGTGACCTTTTGGTGGAAAGCGGACAATATCATACTAATGCGGGGTTGAGGTGTGGGTACAGGTGGTCAAATGTAGAGCTGAATACAAAAAGCTTGTAATGGAGAAGAACAAATAACAGGAAAGAAAAGCAGAGAAGAGAAAGTTGAAAAGAACGTTCGCAGAGAAAGAGTTTTCTGGATATCTTTTTCATACATTAATAGCCTTTCTTATAGGCTTACAGGATATTTACACTTAATCCTTTTGTGAACAAGTCTGCAATCTGCTGCTCTGTTTTAATATGCTTCAAGTCAATCTCTCCTTGCAACACCTTTTCCCTGATGAAATGGTAATGTATTTCCACATGCTTCGTTCTTGCATGAAAAACAGGATTTTCATCCAAACTGATTGCTGATTGACTATCACAGTACAAGGAAATTGTATAGCCAATGAGTTATCGTAAATCCTTCATCAACCGCATAATCCATATACTTTCTTGAGCTGCGACTGCTGTTGCCCGATACTCTGCTTCTGTGATTGACAACGACACTGTTGGCTGCCTCTTGCTGCACCAAAAAGTCGTTGTAGCTCCAAACTTAAACACAAAGCCAGTAGTTGAACGACGAGTATCATGATCTCCTGGAAAGTCAAAGTCGTTGTAACCAACCAACTTGCATTCTTCACCTTTCTTGTACAAAAGACCATAATCAGTTGTACTTTTCACATATCTTAGCAGTTGCCGAACAACTTGCATATGGTGCTTCTTTGGATTGTGCATGTAGCGACTCATCACACCAACTGCAAAAGAAATATATGACCGAGTTTGAGTTAAATAAATCAGACTTCCTACCAACTGTCGATACATCGCCACATCTTCTAAATCTTTTCCTTCATGTGCACATATCTTGGCATTTGGTTCAATTGGGGTTGCAAGTGGCTTGCAGTCTAGCATTTCAAATTTCTTCAAAAGTCTCTGGAATACTTTTGCTGATGAAGAAAGATTCCTCCTTGAGTATGATCAAACTCCAGACCAAGAAAATGATTAAGTTGTCCAAGTTCTTTGATATGAAACCGGACAGATAAATTTTCCTTAGTTTGGAGAATTTCTTCTTCATTATCACCAGTTACAATCAAATTGTCGACATATACTAGCACTATAGCTAGCTTCCCTACATCGACTTTGACAAACAAACTTGAATATGCAGATGTAATTAAATAACCACTTTGGGCTAAAAATTCAGCAATTTTACCGTACCAAACCCTTGGCGATTGCTTAATCCATAGAGTGCCTTGTTAGGTAGTGGAGCCGGATAATATATTCAGCAACTGTCGCGGTTCCAGGCAAGGAACACATGGTATGCAAGCTCAACAGGAAGGATTTGTAGTTCCAGGCAAGGAACACATGGTATGCAAGCTCAACAGGAGCTTGTATGGGCTGAAGCAAGCACC
>JAABOM020062401.1:0-10275 GCA_011800125.2 Solanum clarkiae | reverse complement strand
GTCAATAAAACAGAGGAAACTCTGCCGAAATTTCGGTAGAATTCCAGACTAGGTTATAAAGGAATTTGGTTTAGTATTTGTTTGCGTGCCCCTATCGGGCACTGGTCACGACCCCAGGGTGGGGTGTGACAAAAAATGACTATTTTAAATATAAAAAAAAATTACAACAAAGATTGATCAAAAATAAATAACATATAAACTATTTACAATGGAAAAAAGAAAACCAATAGCCTAAAAGTAGAAACAGTTAACAAAAAAAGAATACATTAATGAATATAATATCAAATTATTAAGATTAAAAAAAAACTATTTACAACAGAAAAAAAATTTGAAATAATTACCAACTGATCGAAAAGTAAAAAACGGGTACCAAAATAATATATTATATATTAAGCACTTGAATTTAAGAAAAAAACTCAGCATAAAAATAGAATTAAAAATATTCATTTTTATAAATTAATAATTTATATTAATAGCATAAAATTATTAATTTATTGATTGAAATCAAAATTATTGTAAGAGTAGTTATAAGTTAAATCAATCAAAACCATAGATACAATAACATCAACTCTAAACCATCCCTAAAATTTCTCAACCACCTCCCTATCTTTCTCATCCCTTCAAAACTCAACTATATCATGCATCAAAAAAACGTAACACAAATTTTTCAAAAAAAATTTTCTTTTAGAAAAATATTTTAAAACAAAATCATTTTATTATTACTTACATCACAACTTATATTAGGCAGTTTCACATTTACAGGAAAAAAGATAGTTGTAGAACACCAAAAATCTATTATCATTTTAAAAGTAAAATAATTTTATTGCTACTAAACTTCTTTACAAAGTAAAACACAATTTACAATACGAAATTTTGAAGGAAAAAAATATCAAGCTACATGATAGCATATCATTTGTTGTTTTTTCTTTTCAGAAGCATGACAATTAACAATTTTTTTTTTTAATATTCCTTCATTTTAAAGTACATCTACAATAAGTGTTAAAGTGGAGCTACATTTTCTTATTCAATTCTTTTACCATAAAATATAACACGACTAAATTCTAAAGTTTTAAATCTTCAATCCAATTATCATATTATCATTTTTGTAAAAGAATGTATTTAAAAATTTACAAATTTGTATTTTATAAAATAGTGTCATAAGTCAACACTAAAATAATGCTCAATTTTTCAGTTTTAATATTTTTTTACATAATTTTTTTTTGAAATTTATTTTGTTATCTGTCCTTATTTAATGAAATTATATTTGATTAAATGAAATTCTTTTTTTATTTTATAGGATAGAACTAGAAAGATATCAAATTTAGATATTTGTACCCTGTCGAAGTAAGGAACCATGGCATATAAGGGGAGTGTGCGCATTGTCACGACCAAACCTAGGGCCTAGGCATGACACGATGAATGGAGAACTCGAAGGGACCCCAAACAAGCCTCTTAGCATATCATACACACATCATTGGTTACGAAAATAATAAAACAACAATCAAAAGTCAATATCAAAAGGGAAGTGGGACTAAGGGAGTATCATAACAACGAAGTCATAAAGGAGTCAAGCTCGATAAAACATGACCAGCATAATATCCAACATCACCTCTACTTATGAGTGAAATGGGACCAAGACATTCCCTGGGCTCACCCTCAAAAAATAAATTTCAAAGATTAGACAAGTATTTAAACAAAGCATGAAAGTAATGTGGCCTATCGTTCTCAGAGTGGATGATTCACCAATAGTAGCCTTCAAGAATCTGTCTAGCCACGTGGAGGAGGATGATCAATAGGAGCTCCGGTCTCTACATGGTGATATCATGTAGGAATAAAGTATGCGTTAGTACTTGAAATGTATTAAGTATATAAGGTGCAATGGAACAAAGACGTAAACCATAATAATCAAGATGCATAATCATAATGAATGGATATAAATAGAAAAATGACATGTATGATGAATGCTTGTAATAAAACATGTATGAAAATCATCAACTTGCATAAAAAATCTTGCATATGTGGGGGGAGATCCTAACCGACATATAAGACCAAGAGAGCTACTGCTTGAAATTCCAAAGCATGACACCCCCTTGGAAAGGTGTGATCTACTTGCCAAGGTAAACCATACTTTACCCCCACTTGAGGGGAAACATGAACTAGGTGAATCTACTAGTAAATCCCTTTTGGGGAAATAATAATATCCTATGGTGGCACATAGTTTGGAGACTAAAGACTTTATATAAGGATCCCTTACTTCGAGCCACCACCTTAAGCCTCAATCAATGCTAAGTCTAATCACACGGAATACTTGAAATAATCATAACTTTAATCATAACATGAAAAACTTATAAGAGACATGATAACATGACATGAGTAGTGCATTCACATGCTCGACCCCTAGTGTGAGCTTAACTTGAACATGAGGGTAAACAAAGTAATCATGCTTGACCCTTTCAATAGATATAATTTGCTTAAAAGAGGGTAAACTCATAGATTAAGGCTCAAATTATCATTTGTAAATCATAGAAACCTTTCATAAGGTTAAGACATTCTTGGGAGCCTATTATTATCATGAGAACACTTGACTTACAAATCATGCAATTTTTCATAAACAACTTAAGAATTCTTATCATGTAATTTAGGCAAACACATGGTGGGTACATGGACACTTTCTCAAAATGCAATATTAAGTATATAGACAAGAAAGAGTAAAATCAACTCATGCTAAAGTCTTGCAATTCAATGCGCCAACATAGTAATAAAATCCTTATTATGGGTGTCATGTAAATCTTTTAAAAATCCAATACTCAACAATCCGATATATTTCATGCATAGAAATAATAATAAAAAATACTCATAAGAAATTTAACTTTAAAATCATGAAATCTAGTGCAGAGGAAAGGTTTGGCTTCATGGGTGGAGACACCCCACGAATGAAGTCTTCATACCAAGAGCTTAAAATTTCTCGGAGTAAACTTGAAGGTGATTTGAAGTTTGGAGTGGGTACTTGAAATCCAAAACTTGTTCTTGAGTTTCCTTGAATTGTTATCGGGGTTTTGGTTGATATTCTTGAGAGAATTTGAGAGTATTTTTCAAATGAGAGGAGTGATTTGAATATTAGGGATAGGGTTTTAGGTTATTAGGAAACCTTAAGATAGCATAGGAAGTCACAAAAAATTATTAGGATAAATGAAATTTACGAAAATGCGATTAATGAGACAAAAATTAAAAAATTACACGTCACCACTTCAAGAGAGGGTTCAGGCCGTGCGGCACTATACGGTCCATGAATTTGCACGTGAATCCTCTCTTAGAAAAAATTATGAAAGTTGGAACTTGACTTCAACACTTAGAAAAAATAGGCAAAGTTCACCTATACTGAGGGCACCAGGGGCAGTGTGGAGTCACACGGTCCATGTAACTGACCGTTCCCCCTCACTTAAAGAAATTTTGGATGGAACGGGAGCCCCACGGCTGGCCTCATGGCCAGTGGCCAGCCACACGACCAGTGGGCCTTGTCTTACTTGTCCAAAAAATTGTTAGTTCAAGTTCAAGGTCATGCACACGGGCCATATAAGTGTACAAGACATGATTCTACACTTAAAATATAATTTCGGGGAGAAATTTTGTGATACTACACCCACACGGTTCATGGGATACCACATAGCCCGTATGGGTGCCCGTGTGGCTTGCCTTAGAAAATTGGTGACAACATAGCATAGGAAGGCTTTACGAAAATGGGCATAACTTCTTCATCTGAACTTCAAATTAGGTGAAACTAAGTGCTTTGGAAAGCTAATTTAAAGAGATTTAATTTGATAGATTCTGGGCTACGCAGTTCATTTTTTGATGAGCGATATGACCCTTTAGTTGAACCTTTCTATCGGTACTTGTGAAAAACTTAGTCGATGGAATTCCTTTGAACTTAGCTTGATGTATGAGATCCAAGATGGCCTAAAAATGCATAAATAAGCTTGAATTGAAGCTTGAAAATGGACTTAGATTGATCTTGGAGGTTCCATGGGAATCCCCCGATTAGAGTTTAAAAATAGGATTTGGAAAGCGTTTGAACGAGGGAATGAGATGCTAAGTGTTTTGAATAAGAAAAAATAGTAATGAAGGGGTTTAAACTGATTAGGGGTCCCATATAGGGGTCACACGGCCCATAGAGGCTTCCATAAGGTATATCCTTGGTCCAAGAATTTTCGGAACCAAATTCCGAGCATCACAAAAGCTATATAAAGTACGGGTCCTTACATCATCTCTTCCTTGGGGACATTTATCCTCGAATGTGGAAGAACAAGGCTTGTCTTAGAACATGAAATTTCCAAACACAAGGTACAATGCATAATTCATCATTTGGAAATCATCAACTCATTACAACTCATATCAAAATGTATTCAAACCATTTAAAACACCATGAAAATCATTTAATGCACATGTAAACATGTCATGCCATGAGACTCAAGAAGTGAAAGGATTAGGACCACTTGGAAAAGGAAGAACCTAATACCTTAGGCTTAATTAGAATGGAAAAGATAGGGGTATCGCTTCATCATGTTCGCTTCGACTTCCCAAGTGGCACTTTCAACTTGATGATTCCTCCAAAGGACTTTGACGGATGAAACATCTTTGTTCCTCAACCTTTTCACTTGCCTATCCAAGATCTCTACTGGGACCTCCTCATCGGTCAAGTTATATTCCATAACATCCACGACTTCTAAGGGCACTATAGGACTTGGGTTACTAACACACTTCCTCAACATAGACACATAGAAAACCGGATGAACGATACTCATATCCGTAGGCAACTCCAATTCATAAGCAACCTTACCACTTCTCCTTAAAATTCTATAAGGTCCTACAAACCTTGGGCTTAATTTCCCTTTCTTACCAAATCGGATCACACCCTTCATGGGCGAGACCTTCAAGTAAACCCAATCATCAATATTAAATTCAAGGTCTCTCCTCCTCACATCGAAATAAGACTTTTTCCTACTTTGGGTCGTCTTCAATCTCTCCCTTATCAACCTCACCTTCTCCAAAGCTTCCATAACTAAGTCCGAACCCAACAAGACCATCTTCCCCACGTCAAACTATGCAATCGAGGATCTATAATTCCTACCATATAAAGCTATAAAGGAGCCATACCAACACTAGAGTGGTAGCTATTGTTCTAAGCAAACTCAATAAGTGGAAGATGTTCATTCCAACTACCTTTAAACCCCAAAAAAACAAGCCCTAAGCATATCCTCAAGAGTTTGGATAGTCTTTTGGCTTGACCATCCGTTTGAGGATGAAAAGTCGTGTTAAACTTGACCTTGGTACCAAGACCCTTTTGGAAGGATCTCCATAAATGAGAAGTGAATTGAGCACCACGATCTGAAACAACTCATGAATATACAACTTGGCATAATCTTTGGCACCATAAGTTGTTTTAACTGGTAGGAAGTGAGTCGACTTTGTCATCCTATCAATAACAACTCAAATAGAATCAAAGTGATTCCTAATCCTTGGCAAACCAATCACCAAATCAATATTGATCTCTTCCCACTTCCAAGTAGAAATTTCTATGTCTTGGGTTAGGCCACCTGGTCTTTGATGTTCGGCTTTGACTTGTTTGCAATTGTGACAGCTGGCTACAAACTTGGAAATATCTCTTTTCATACCCCTTTAATACACCTCTCTCAAGTCTCTATACATTTTTGTGGAACCGGATGATTAGAGTAGGATGAGTTATGTGCCTCTTTCAAAATAAAATCCCTTAAGTAATCAACATTAGGAACACACAGTCTACCTTGGTACTTAAGAACACCATCTCTCCCTTGGGAGAAAACCTCCACTTTACCATCCATTACCAGATCTTTCAATTCTAGCAAGGACGGATCAAGGTATTATTTGGACTTGACCACTTCAATCAAAGAAGATTCGGAACCAGCAATAACCAACATACCTACATTTTCAACTTCATTCATCCTAACTCCCAACCTAGCCAACCAGTGCACTTCTCTAGCCACCTCCTTGTTACCATCATCAATATGAGCTAGACTACCTATGGACACTTTAGTTAGAGCATCGACCACAACATTAGTTTCGCTGGGATGATAGTGCACACTCATGTCATAATCCTTAAGAAGCTCTAGCCACCTTCTTTGCCTCATGTTAAGATCCCTTTGTGTGAAAATATATTGGAAACTCTTGTAGTCAGTAAATACATCTACATGAACCCCATACAAATAATGATTTCATATTTTCAAAGCAAACACCACGACCGCTAATTCAAGATCATGGGAGGGATAATTTCGCTCTTACACCTTTAGTTGCCTAGAGACATATGCTATAACTTTGCCCTTTTGCATCAATACATACCCCAAACTAATCATTGAGGCATCACAATAAACCACAAACCCTTCTAACTCTTCCAGTAAAGTTAAAATAGGAGCAAAGATAAGCTCGTCTTTTAAAGTTTTAAAACTCCTTTTACATTCACCGCTCCAAACAAATTTTGCCTTATTTTTTGTCAATTTTGTAGTAGGGGAGACAATCGAAGAGAAACCATTCAGAAACCTCCGATAGTACCCTACCAAACCAAAGAAACCCCTAATATTCGTTAGAGTCAAAGGCCTAGGCCAATTCCTTATCACTTCCGTCTTCTGAGGATCTACTTTAATTCCATCACCAACACCACATTCCCTAGGAAATCAACTTCTTTCAACCAAAATTCGCATTTGTCAAATTTAGCAAACAACCTCTCATCCCTCAAAATCTGCAACACCACCCTCAAATGATCCACATGCTCCTTCACATCGGGAATAAATCAATATATCATGTATGAAGACTATCACAAACATATCAAGGTAGGTTTTAAAGACCTTATTCATGAGATCCATAAATATTGTCAGTGGATTAGTCAAGCGAAAAGACATCACCACAAATTAAAACTGCCCATATCTACTTTGAAAAGTCATTTTGGGAATATTACACTCCCTTACCAACACTTGGTGATATCCGAACCGAAGATCAATCTTAGAAAAGTGACTAGCCCCTTGTAATTGATCAAATAAATCATCTATTCTTGGTAGAGGATACTTGTTCTTTATGGTGACCTTATTGAGTTCTCGGTAATTGATGCACATTCTAAGTGAACCATCTTTCTTCTTTACAAACAACAATGGTGCACCCCCAAGGTGACTTACTAGACCTTATGAAACTCTTCTCCAACAATTCCTTCAATTGGTCCTTCAACTCCGACGGGGCAATACGGTAAGAGGGAATGGAAATGGGTTATGGATCAGGGAGGAAGTTTATACCAAAGTCTATTTCCTTTTCGGAAGGAACACCGGGAAGTTCATCAAGAAAGACATCAAGAAATTCATTGACCACCAAAACTGACTCAAAGGAAGGGCTTCAGACTCAACATCTCTAACCCTTACAAGATGATACATGCAACCTTTAGAAATCAATCTCCGAGCTTTAAGACAAGAAATGAATCTACCATTAACTACCGCATTACAAATCTCCCACTCAAAGATGGTCTCATTAGGAATTTGAAACCTAGCTTTACTAATTTTACAATCAACAGAAACATGATATGCATGTAACCAATCCATCTCAAGAATAATGTCAAAATCCACCATGTCGAGTTCAACAAAATCACAAGACAAGATCTTATGCAATATAGACACGAGACAACCCCATAGACCCTTCTAGCAATAATGGACTCACCAGCGGGGGTAGACACCTCATAAGGTTCACATAACAATTTGGGACACACATGAAGCTTATTGGCAATAAAAAGAGTTATGAGAGAAAGAGGGGCACCCGAATCTACTAAACATACACTTTATAATCAAAAACCTTTAACACACCAGTAATAACATCGGGCACATAATCCACTTCTTTCCTTCCTTGGAGAGCATAGTATTGATTATGCCTTAGAGCACCCCCTTATTGGCCTTCATTTGTCCTTTGGCCCACATTAGCACCTTACCTTGAGGATGGCCATTCCTACCCTTGTTTTGACCATTGGGGCAATCCACAATCTTATGAGCCACTTTACAACAACCATAGAAAGCATTAGAGTCCCTCAAGCATGGACCATAATGTTTCCCCCGCACTTTTAGCACCTAGGATTAGTCATCCCACCATTGCCACCTTGAAATCTGGGGTTAGACACCCTATCATTAGCAAACCTCTTGTTTGGTGCATTGGAGGATCCAGACCTTGGAATTTGTGACCTTGTTGGAAGCAGCCACCCTTGGCATCTTAGAATCCACTATCAAGCCGAGCCCTCTTGGATTCCCCACTTTTCCTCTTCCTAAGCTTCTCTTCCTCAAGTTGTTCAGTATATGTCATGAACCGAGACAATTCCATATCACCTACAAGCATAGCGGTGTGGCACTCTTCATTCACCAAGTCGAACACCCCCGGCACAAACTTGTTCATTCTTGTCCTAGGATCGGCAACCAAGTGAGGAGCATACTTTGAAAACTTGTTGAATTTAAGGGCATACTCCCTTATACTCATGGAACCTTGCTTGAGATTTATGAGTTCCATCATTTTTGCTTCTATCAACTCAATAGGGAAGAACCAGTTGAGAAAGGAGGCCTTGAAATCCTCCTAAGAAATTGCATCATTGTTTCCCCTCTCCAATTTTCAATGGGCAAATCGAATTAATTTAGGAAACACTTTTGAGTTGATAGGCCGCTAGTTTCACCTTTTCCTCTGAATTCACCTCCTATGATATCAAGCACCTTATATACCTCATCTATAAACTCTTGGGGATCTTCCTTTGTTTTAGACCCATGAAACACCGGAGGGTTCATCCTTGTGAAGTCCCTCACTCTTGAGGTCAGAGTAGGAGCATGAGGAGCTTGGGGGCCATAATTCAATTTGTTTATCATAGCATGGGCCAACATCGTGATGGCATTTCGGAACTCAACTTGGGCATGCCCACCATCTTGGGGAACTTGGGGAGCCAATTGAGCCAGTATCTCTTCATATATGTAGGCCCTTCGTGGTCTTCCCCTTGGTAGTGGCATGATCTAAAAGAAACAAAGAGCACCCATTAGGGAAGGAAGCCTTACTTTCAATCCTAAAGCACTACATACATCATGAAGAGGTGAATCATTTCCTAAAATGCTCATAGCCTCCCATTCATAGTCGTGGCGCACTTCATAACCATGAATAAGACTCTACTTGATATGGTGTGTTGGATTTTCGAGGACTATTTATAAATCTAGTGTTCTGATAACAAGCTTGTCACGAGCAAATCCTAGAGCCTAGGCATGACACGACGACAAGAGAACCTGAAGGGACCCAAAAATAAGCCTCTTAGCATATCATACACACATCCTTTGTTGCGGAAAGAGTAAAACAACAATCAAAAGCCAACAGTCAAAAGGGAAATGGGACTAAGGGAGTCTGTCATAACAACGAAGTCATAAAGGAGTCAACCTCGATAAAACATGACCAACATAATATCCAACATCACCTTTACCTATGAATGGAGCAGGGGCCAAGAAATTCCCTAGGCTCACCCTCAAAAGATAAATTTCAATGATTAGAAAAGTCTTTAAACAAAGCATGAAAGTAAAGTGGCCTATAATCCCCGGAGTGGAGGACTCACCAATAGTAGCCTTCAAGAATCCGTCTAGCCACGTGGAGGAGAATGATCAACAGGAGCTCCGGTCCCTACATGGTGATATCATGTAGGCATAAAGTATGCGTTAGTACTTGGAATGTACTTAGTATGAGAGGTGCAATACAACAAAGATGTAAACCATAATAATCAAGATGCATAATTATAATCAATGGATATAATAGCAATATGACAAATAGGATCAATGCTTGTAGTAAAACATGTATGAAAATTATTAACCTGCATAAGACGTCATATGTATGTGGGAGGAGACCTTAACTAACATATAAGACCAAGCGAGCTACTGCTTGAAAGTCCAAAGCATGACACCCCCTTGGAAAGGTGTTACTTGCCAAGGTAAACCATACTTGACCCTACTTGAGGGGAAACATGAACTAGATGGATCCACTAGTCAAGCCCTTTTAGGGAAATAATATAATTCTATGGTTTCACATAGTTTAGACTTGAAATACTTTATATAAGGACCTCTTGCTCCGATACTCCACCTTAAGCCACAATTGGTGCTAAGTTTAATCCCACAGAATTGTTAGACCCCGAAATTAACTAAAAGGAGGTCAATTACTCATTCGGAAAAATTGTTGTGATTGAGGCATATTTTAAATTTTACTAACTTA
>JAABOM020062400.1:0-10275 GCA_011800125.2 Solanum clarkiae | reverse complement strand
CTCTATGCCTACATGATATTACCATGTAGGAACTAGAGCTCCATTTGGTCATCCTCCTCCTCCACGTGGCTAGTGGTGTCCATTCAAGCTAGTTGGTGAGTCCTCATGTGCTAGGGCAATATCTATTTTCTTAAGCTATGTATTAAAGACTATCCTTCTTTGAGTATGCTTTTACTATGAGGGTGAGCCGAATTGCTTTTCTTAGCCCCCACTAAGTCCTATTTAGAGGTGTTGTTGGGTAAGTTATGTATTATGCTTGAGCTTTGACTTACCTATAATATTCAAGCTATTTAAATATAAGTCTCTTTCATAGTTTCAATTTCCTTTATTTATGTTTCTTACTTTGTTTTGCATTGCCTCCACGACCAAGGATGTGTAATGATATTCTAGGAGGCTTGTTTGGGGTTTCTTTGGGTTCCCCATTCGTCGGTCACATCTAGGCCCTAGGCTTGGGTCGTGACAAATATGGTATCAGAGCACTATATTGATAGATCCTCGGAGTCCAACACACTATGTTGATTAGAGTTCTATTCATGGTTATGAAACGCTTCATGACTTTGAATAGGAGGCTATGAGGCGTTTTAGGTAATGTTTTCCTTCTTTTCATGTTCTAAGTCGTGCTATATAGTTGAGTTCAGTTTTTACCCCCTAACGATTGTTCTTTGCTCTTCTAGTTGATCATACCACTTCAAAAAGGAAGGCAAAGGAAAGAAAGTTTAAGGTTTTGATTTTGATGGATCCGAGTTTCATTATTTATTTTCGTTCCTAGTGGGCTTCATGTGTGTCCCATGTTATGATTTGAACCTTTGGTGTCTATATATTGCTTGAGTATATGGTTGCTAGAAAGTCCATAAGTGTTGATCCATGTTCATCTTGTATTAGGTTTTTCCTAGTGGCTTGTTAGAGTTGGTGTGGTGGCTTATGGTGTTATACTTGGGATGGAATAGTTGCACGCAGGTTGTGTCTTCATGGAGATTGGTTAATTTATGGATTTGCTATGTTTACGGTTTTCAAGAATAGGGTCTTAAAACCCTCCCTTGGTATGTTTTCAGTGGTTTCTAGTAATGAGGTATTGATTTATTAGAGCTTGTGGATCATTTGGGGGGGGGATTGGTTGCTAAATATGATAAGTGTGTTTTGTAGATAACAAGAAGGTGGTTAGAATTCTAAGGATTATGATATGAGTGTGCTTTAGTTCTTTTTTCGGTAAGGCTAGCGTCGTGGTTGGTTCTCTAAGTAGGGTGTTGATGGGTAGCTTAGCATATGTGGATAATGGTGGCAAAGAGGAGACAAGTGGGTCCATCGGTTAGCTAGGTTTGAAGTAGGTTGAGGGAAGTTGGGAATGGTAGTATAGTGTCCTTGGTGATTCTGAGTCTTCTTAGGTTAAGAAGTCTACTTTAAGCAAGGCCTTGGTTCCATCTTATTAGAGTTGAAAGTTTTGGGTGAGAAGATGATAGAGTGGAGGTTGTCTCCCACAGGTGACATGGTGGATGGTACCAAGTGGGTTAGGCGAATTTAAGGTTGACACTTGAGTTGAGGACTATGATTACTTATAGAGTGTAAAGGGAGGTCGGTAAGGTTGCACAAGTTTGGGAATTTGCCTATGGATGTAAATATGGTTCACCCAGTTTTCATGCTTCTAGGTGGATGGGGTTTGTTGGTTACTCTAGTGTTATAGAACTCTTTGAAGTTGTGGGTGAGGGGGAGGATAAGTTGGCTTGGAAGGAGGTCTCGGTAGATGTGTTGGATGGATGAGTGGAGAGGTTGATTAATGGGGATGTGGTGCTCATTAAGGCCCTTTGGAAGAGTCGTCTATTTGTGTGTGTTACTCAGGGAGCTGGTTCAGGCATGAAGAAGCAATACCTATATCTCTTTCATTCTATTCAAGCTTATGATGACATGTCAAGTCCTTTTTATGATTCCAAGTCTCAAGTATGGGCCCTTATGTCATTGCATGCATTCATGTTCATGTTAATAATATTATGAGAATTTTCAATGTACATGTTGAACTTTCCTTGGAAATCATGTTTATATGCAATATTGCATTCATGTTTGGGCTAAAGTCTTCACGACTACTTTCCTTGTGTACGTTTCTTTAACATTTGGGGAGGAATGTTACTAAAAGGGAGATCTTGTGACACACCGTAACTTTATGCTCTTGTGTATCCATGCTTCAAGCCTCATTTGGTTAGGTTGGGGTTGTAGTAGGTTCATGGGAGACTCCTAGTGCCTAAACAAGCTCAAGACTTCCCTAAAAGCTAAGTTTTGGGTGATGGTTCATGCAAGGGTCAAATTTAAACTGGCATAACTTTTAGTCAAATTCACTTGGTTTCACCTCATTTCGAGTTCGGATGAAAGAGTTATGATCGTTTTGCTAAGACCCTCCTATGCAGTGAAGCCCCACGAGTACCTATACGGGCAGTGGTGTCTTGTAGGGTCATGTGAGGTGTCTTGAGTTGAAAAAGGTCATTATTGGCCTAAGGCATAGGGCACGACCAGTGGCATGGGGAGCAACCTGTGGCCCTTGGCGTGGAGCCTGAGCAACATTTTCCAGCATCAAGTATGGTTCCACGAGCCTCCACACGACCCCTAGATGCCTCTGTGGTCATGGTGAGACGCCTTTTTCCAATCGATTTCCAACTTCAAGTTTTCGACTAAGTAACTTGTTACGGGCACTCCACATGACCCGTGGAGTGCCACAGGACCCGTATGACCTTTCATGGGGTAACACTTTGCCGAATTTTCCATTCGTTCACTAATGGCATTTTCATAAATGCTAATTACTCTAATGCCCATTTTAGATTTCCAATGCTATCTTAACCTTCCTAAAAGACGTAAACAAGGTTCCAAAGGATCAAACTCATTACTCTCATCTTAAATACACTTTCAATTCTCTGAAAAGCCTCCATCAAGCCCCAATTCAATTTCAAAGAAACCCAAGAACAAGATTGGATTCAAAGATCATTCCCAAGCCTTCATTTTGCCCAATCTCAATTCCAAGCAACTCTAGACCTAAGGTATGTGGGTTTCATTCAGGGGTTCTTTTTACCCATGATTCTAAAGCTTCCTTTTTCCTAAATTGTATGATTTAAAGTTGAGTTTACAAATAGGCTTACTAGTATGAACATGTTTATGAACTATGTTAAAACTATGTAAAGTTGTAACTATTTTGCTATGTTGTGAGCTATATATCTTGGATGTATTGTAAGTTTTGATGAGGGTTTTTGATATGAATGTCTTGGGGGTGTTACAGTATGTTGATTGATGGTTTTACAATAGATTTTCTTGCATGATTTTATCTCTAAATTGCACAGTCGTTTACCCCCACTACACACCCCAAAGTGTTTGATAAAATGTCCAGTTATGGTTTCTTGAGGAGTTGAAGGTCCTAAGCATGAGATATGATATGAATGATGTTATGACGATGAAATGATCTTATATATATGATTATTCTTATATGAAGTGTTGCATTACACCATATGATGAATCTTATGTAAAGTGTAGAACTCGACCATGCCCAATCGGGGGGGTCTAAGCGCCCGGATAACCTAGTGAAGGGTTTGTACTTCCCCACCTAGTGATATGGCGGTATCACCACTAACCTAGATGGGGGTTAGTACTCATCAACCTAGATGAAGGTTAGTACTCATCTACCTAAGTGAAGGGGCGATATCATCACTAACCTGGATGGGGTTTCGTACTCATCAACCTAGATGAGGGTTAGTACTCGTCCACCGAAGTGATGGGGCAGCATTATCAATAACCTTGATGGGCATTAGTACTCATCAACCTACATAAGGGTTAGCACTCATCCACCTTGGTGATGGGGTGGCATTATAACCAACCTAGATGAGGGTTAGTACTCATCCACCTAAGTGATGGGGCGGCATCATCACTAACCTACCAAAGGGTTGTACATTTGGAAATCAATATTGGTCTCTTCTTTACGTATGATGTCCTATACAAGCATGAGTTACTTAAGCATGTTTTACTTAAGCATTGATCATACATGGAATAATATTATGTCTACTGCTTAATATCGTGCATTTTGTCTAAGATACCTACTTCTTGTTGCATTGTATCCTACATACTTAGTACATTCAAACGTAGTAACGCATACTCTATGCCTACATGATGTTACCATGTAGGAACTGGAGCTCCATTTGGTCATCCTCATCCTCCACGTGGCTAATGGTATCCATTCAAGCTAGTTGGTAAGTCCTCATGTGCGAGGACAATATCTATTTTCTTAAGCTATGTATTAAAGACTATCCTTCTTTTAGTATACTTTTACTATGAGGATGAGCCCAATTTCTTGTCTTGGCCCCCGTTAAGTCCTATGTTAGAGGTGTTGTTAGGCAAGTTATGTGTTACGCTTGAGCTTTGACTTACTTATGATATTCAAGCTATTTAAATATGAGTCTCTCCCATAGTTCCAGTTTTCTTTATTTATGTTTCTTACTTTTTTTTGAATTTCTTCCGCTACCAAGGATGTGTAATGATATGCTACACGGCTTATTTTCGGTTTCTTCAGGTTCCCAATTCGCCGATCACATTTAGGTCCTAGGCTTGGGTCGTGACAAAGCTGATATCAGAGCACTACATTGATAGATCCATGGATTCCAAACACACCATGTCGATTAGAGTCATATTTATGGTTGTGAAGCACATCATGACTATGAATAGGAGGCTATGAGGCATTTTAGAAAATGTTTCCCTTCTTCATGTTCTAAGTTATGCTATAGAGTTGAGTTAACTTTTTACCCCCTAATGATTGTTCTTTGCTCTTCTAGTTTATCATGACGCTTCAAAGAGGAAGGCGAAAGAAGGTAAGTTAAAGGTTTTGATTTTGATGGATCCGAGTTTCATTATTTCTTTTGGTTTGCTAGTGGGCTTCTTGTGTGTACCAAGTTGTGATTTTAACCTTTGGTATCTATCCCTTTATTGAGTATATGTTTGCTAGAAAGTCTATAAGTGTTGATCCATATTCATCTTGCATTATGTTTTTCCTTGTGACTTGTTGGAGTTGGTGTGCTGGCTTATGGTGTTATACTTGGGATGGAATAGTTGCATATAGGTTGTGTCTTCATGGATATTGGTTAATTTATGGATTGGCTATATTTATGGGTTTCAAGAATATGGTCTTGAAAACCCTCCCTTGGTATGTTTGTTGTGGTTTCTAGTGATGTGGTATTGATTTATTTAGATCTTGTGGATCATTTGGAGGGGGGAGGGATTGGTTGCTAAATATGACAAGTGTGTTTTGTGGATAACAAGAAGGTGGTTAGAATTCTTTAAGGATTATGATATGAGTATGCTTTAGTTGTTTTTTCGGTAAGGCTAGCGTTGTGGTTGGTGCTCTAAGTAGGGTGCCTATGGGTAGCTTAGCATATGTAGATAATGGTGGCAAAGAGGAGACTAGTGGGTCAATCGGTTGGCTAGCTTGGGAGTAGGCTGAGGGAAGTTGGGAATGGTAGTATAGTGTCCTTGATGATTCTGGGTCTTCTTAGGTTAAGAAGTCCAATTTAAGCAAGGACTTGATTCCATCTTATTAGAGTTGGAAGTTTTGGGTGAGAAGACGATAGAGTGGAGGTTGTCTCCCAAAGGGGAGATGGTGGCTATAGTACCAAGTGAGTTAGGTGAATTTAAGGTTGACATTTGAGTTGAGGATTATGATTCCTTATAGAGTGTAGAGGGAGGTCGTTAAGGTTGTGTAAGTTTGGGGATTTGCCTCTGGATGTAAGTATGGTTCACCCGGTTCTTCATACTTCTAGGTAGATGGGATTTGTTGGTAACTGTAGTGTTATAGAACTCTTTGAAGTTGTGGGTGAGGGGGAGGATAAGTTGACTTGGAAGGAGGTCCCGGTAGAGGTATTGGATGGATGGGTGGAGAGGTTGATTAATGGGGATATGGTTTCATTAAGACCCTTTGGAAGAGTCATCTATTCGTGTGTGTTTCTCAGGGAGCTGGTGCGGGCATGAAAAAGCAATACCAGTATCTCTTTCATTCTATTCAAGCTTATGATAACATATCAAGATCTTTTCATGATTCCAAGTCTCAAGTATTGGCCCTTACGTCATTGCACGCATTCATGTTCATATTACTAAGATTATGAGAATTTTCAATGTACATGTTGAACTTTCCTTGGAAATCACGTGTATGTGCATTGTTGCATTCATGTTTGGGCTAAAGTCTTCTTGACTAATTTCCTTGTGTACGTTTCTTTGACATTGGGGGACGAATGTTACCAAAGGGCAGATATTGTAACACCCCGTAACTTTATGCTTTTGTGTATCCATGCCTCAAGCCTCATTTGGTTAGGTTGGGGTTGTATTAGGTTCATGAGAGACTCCTAGTGCCTAAACGAGTTCAAGACTTCCCTAAAAGATGCGTTTTGGGTGATAGTTCATGCAAGGGTCAACTTTAAACTAGCATAACTTTTAGCACATTTGGAACTGGGTGGCCCACAACATGTCAAATAAAAGCCCTTTAAGTTAGCTTTCCAACGCATGTGGTTTCACCTCATTTCGAGTTCCGATGAAGAGTTATGACCATTTTCGTAAGACCCTCCCGTGCAATGAAGCCCCACAGACACCTATATGGGCAGTGGCATCCTATACGTGTCGTACGAGGTGTGTCGAGTTGAGAAAGGCCATTTTTGTCCTAAGGAATGGGGCACGACCATTGGCATGGGCCGTGTGGCTTGCCACTGGCCGTGTGGCTGGTTGTGGGATGAGTAGAAGAGAGGAATAGTGGGCGTTTGGGGGAGGTTTTTTGCTAAGTGTTGCGCCATGCCCCCTCAAAAGCATGCACCGTGTTCCTACTACATGTACCACCATGTTTCCTCCCACATTTTGGGCATCTAGGATGAGTCACCCCATCATCGCCTCCTTTACTCTTATTGTTTTTTACGAGGGCAATCCTTCACCTTATGACCCAACTCTTTATAACTATAACAAGCGTCATTAACTCTTAAGCATAGGCCATCATGACACCTACCACATTTTTGGCACCTAGCATAAGGCACCACACCACTACCATCTCTACATTTGGGACTTTGGAACTTAACCCTAACACGACCTTTCTTGGCCTCACTACCCCTCCTCTTACCATTTGAAGTCTCGGTAGCACTCACTTGTTGATCGAGGTGAGTTGCCAACTTTATTGCCACTTTGGCCAATACCCATAGAGCATTTGAACCTCCGCATTCATCATATCACTATCCTGAGTAGATTGAGACATATCCTGTAATATAATGGTTAGGGATTATAAATAAGCCTTAGCATACCTAACGCTATCGCATGACCTAGATCACAAAGAAGTGAAACATTTCCTAGAATGACCTGTGCCCTTTGGCGTGGAGCCTAGCCAACATTTTCCAGCACCAAGTATGGTGCCACGAGCCCCCACACGACCTGTGGAGGCCTTCGTGGTCATGACGAGACGTCTTTTTCCAATCGATTTCCAACTTCAATTTTTGGACTAAGTAACTTGTCACGGGCACTCCACATGACCCGTGGAGTGCCACAGGACCCGAGGGACCTTCCGTGGGACAACACTTTGCCAAAATTTCCATCCGTTCACTAATGGCTTTTTCGTAAATGCTAATTACTCTAATGCCCATTTTAGATTTCTAATGCCATCTTAACTTTCCTAAAAGACCTAAACGAGGTTCCAAAGGATCAAACTTATTACTCTTATCTTAAATATACTCTCAATTCTCTCAAAATCCTACATCAAGCCCCAATTCAATTTCAAGGAAACCCAAGAACAACATTGGATTCAAAGATCATTTCCAAGCCTCCATTCTTCCCAATCTCAATTCCAAGCAACTCTAGACCTAAGGTATGTGGGTTTCGTTCATGGTTCCTTTCACCTATACTACTGAAGCTTCCTTTTCCTAAATTATATGATTTAAAGTTGTTTTTATAAATGGGTTTACTAGTATGAATATGTTTATGAACTATGTTAAAGCTATGTAAAGTTATGACTATTTTGCTCTATTATGAGCTATATATCTTGGATCTATTGTAAGTTTTGTTGAGGGTTTTTTATGTGAATGTCTTGGGGATGTTACAAGGTATTGACTGATGGTTGTACAATATATTTTCTTTCATGATATCATCTCTAAATTGCATGATCGTTTACCCCCATTACACACCCCCAAAGTATTTGATAAAATATCCAGTTATGGTTTCTTGAGGAATTGAAGGTACTTAGAATGAGATATGATATGAATGATGTTATGGTGATGAAATGATCTTATGTATATGATTAGTCCTATATGAAGTATTGCATTATACCATGTGATGAATCCTATACAAAGTGGAGAACTCGACCATGCCAAATCTGGGGGGGTCTAAGCGCTCGAATAACCTAGTGAAGGGTTTTTACTTCTCCACCTAGTGACAGGATGGCATCATCACTAACCTAGATGGGGGTTAGTACTCAGCAACCTAGATGAGGGTTAGTACTCATCCACCTAAGTGATGGGGCGACATCATCACTAACCTAGATGGGGTTTAGCACTCATCAACCTAGATGAGGTTAGTACTCATCCACCTAAGAGCTGGGGCAGCATCATCACTAACCTTGATGGGGGTTAGTACTCATCAACCTAGATGAAGGTTAGTACTCATCGACCTTGGTGATGGGGCGACATTATCACCAACCTAGATGAGGGTTAGTACTCATCCACCTAAGTGATGGGGCGGCATCATCACTAACCTACCAAAGGGTTGTACATTTGGAAATCTAGCTTGGTCTCTTCTTCATATGTGATATCCTACACAAGCATGAGTTACTTAAGCATGTTTTACTTAAGCATTGATCATAGATGGCATATTGTATATTATGTCTATTGCTTAATATTGTGCATTTTGACTAAGATACCTAATTCTTGTTGCATTGCATCCTACATAGTTAGTACATTCAAACATATTGATGCTACTCTATGCCTACTTGATGTTATCATGTAGGAACTGGATCTCCATTTAGTGATCATCCTCCTCCACGTAGCTAGTGGTATCCATTCAAGCTAGTTTGTGAGTCCTCATGTGCGAGGGAAATATCTATTTTCTTAAGCTATGTATTAAAGACTATCCTTCTTTTAATATATTTTTACTATGAGGGTGAGCCCAATTGCTTGTCTTGGCCCCCGTTAAGTCCTATGTTAGAGATGTTGTTAGGCAAGTTATGTATTATGCTTGATCTTTGACTTACTTATTTAAATATATGTCTCTCCCATAGTTCGAATTCCCTTTATTTATTTTTCTTACTTTCTTTTGCATTGCTTCCGCAACCTAGGATGTGTAATAATATGCTACGAGGCTTGTTAGGGGTTTCTTCGAGTTCCCCATTCGCTGATAACGTCTAGGCCCTAGGCTTGGGTCGTGATAATTAAACCCACTTCCCATTTGATATATCTCTTGTTGTTGTTTGCCTTGTTTTCGTGATAATTAGGCCCTAGCACTTATTACTTGCTTATGACTACATCCTAATTGGGAATGAGGTATGCTAACAAGGAACCCTAAGATTCTCAAAGCCACATTAAGTTGGAGTCATTGATGAACTTTGACTTTCTGTTTTACCTGAGTTGCAACCATATTAAGCAGTAAAACTTGATTTCATGCTTATAACATTCTGATATCCAATCCAGGTTGGGAAAGCTAGAGGTCAAACTGAGTGTTACAAGAGAGATTAAGTTATGGAGGTTAGATTGTCACTAAACTTGAGTGTTACATGAAAAATTTTCAAGAAATAGCTGACATAGCGTGGTGGGACCAAAAAGTGCCCGAAAATGTGCCTCGAAAGTGCCCAAAATCATAATTTTCATGTATCTCAAAATTTGTGCGTGGTATGAAAATTCAACTTCATATTCTTGTTCAGGGGGTCAAACTGATTGGGAGATGGGTCTAACTTTAATTTTAGAGCAACCGTAGCAAAATATGAATTTTCAAGTTAACACGAAAATAGTGAGGTTAGCGCGTTGCAAGTGCGATATGCCTCAGTGTTATTCCTGTCCAATTTTTCAAGTTCAGTCCATGACTTTTAAGTCTTAGGCCTAAGCCTTCCTACACGAGAAAATACCTATACTTAGTCATTTTTCACCCTCATATCATTCTAAACATTCCCCAATATTCACTCAAACACTTAGTCTTATATTTCTCTCAAAATTCAAGTGCCAAAACCCTCTCTAGATCTTGAGGAATTCAACCAAGCTTCAAGTCTCCATCTCCAATCCTCATCAAGTTCATCTCCAAAGCTAAGTTATG
>JAABOM020062399.1:0-10276 GCA_011800125.2 Solanum clarkiae | reverse complement strand
AGGATGTTATGTATGTGTTGATCCCACGAGAAGTATCTATTGCGTTGTGAGTTGACCATATCCAATTGAGGGGTGATGTCTCAACCACCTTGGATGGGGATGGTAAGCCATCAACCAATTGAGGGGTTGGTACTTTAATCACCTTGGATGGGGGTAGTAAGCCATCAACCAATTGAGCGGTTGGTATATCAATCATCTCGGATGGAGGTGGTAAGCCATCAACCAATTAAGGTGTTAGAACCTCAATCACCTTGGATGGGGGTGGTAAGCCATCAACCAATAGAGGGATTGGTACGTCAATCACTTCCGACAGAGGGTGGTCATGTCCGCCAACCAATTGAGGGTTGGTACCTCAATCACTTCTAAGGGGTTGTCTACCTTATATTCGAAGTACTAAGTTGCTTGGTCTATGATGATGGTCTATTCCTACATATTTAATTTGATTTATATATAAGCATGTTTACTCCAAGTATCATTCATGCATGCTATATTGTTATATATTCATCTATTGCCTAATCATGCATTTTTACTATGTTGCCTCTCTATTTGTCATGACTCAATCCTAGGGCTTAGACGTGACACCACGCAAGGGGAACCCGAAGAGACCCCAACCAAGCCTATTAGCGCATCATTACACATCCTTGGTTGCGGAAGAAATAAAATACAACAATAATAAATTAAAATAGGGACACAGGACTCAGAGACAACTTCCATATCATAGACATCAAGAGTCAAGAGAGAGTGAAAGCTCATAACATTACACATGATATGTCCAACAACACCTCCACTACATAGATAAGAGTAGGGGCTAAGACAAGCAACCGGGCTCACCATCATAGTTAGCGTATACATAAAAGAAAGGTAGTTTTAGAACATAGAAAGATATCATAAGCAATGTCCGCGGAATAGAGGATTCACCCACAAGCTTGACAGAAGTCGCACTAGCCGCGTGGAGGTGGATGATCAAGTGGGGAACCGGTTCCTACGTGGTGACATCATGTAGGCATCGAGTATGTAGTAGTACATTTGAATGTACTAAGTTTGTAGGATGCAATGCGACAAGTGATGAGCACCATAATCTAAAAGCATAGCATAGGCAATGAATATACATGTAGCAATATAGCATATATGAATGATGCCTGAAGTAAAACCACGCTTATATATAGCATAATACAAGTGTAAAGAGTGACCATTATTAGTGCAATCCAAGGCCTACCACCTCCTTGGAGAGGCACATGAGATACAAACCCCTTTTTGTGGTTGATGAGGCACAAACCCCCCAACATGGTTGATTAGGTACAAATCCCCCAAAAAGGTTAACAAGGTACAAATCTCTCGACATAGTTGCATGAGCCTGCTACCTCCCGAGCGAGGCGATCGAGGTACAAACCCCTCAACAAAGTTACCTGGGACTACGACCTCCCCAGTGAGGCTTGGTCATCCCCAACACTATGGAGATAATATCTTACACATAATTTCATTCATCATCATAAAGTCATTCATCTCATAACACATGCATTGGACCTTCAATTCCTCAAAAAATCATAACTGGATATTTTATCAAAAACACTTGGCGATGTGTAGTGCTAGTAAAAAACCATGCAATTTAGAGATGAAATCATGCAAGAAAATTCAATGTAAACCATCAATAGATACTTGTTAACACCCTGAAGCAATATACATCAACACCCTTCATCAAATCTCACAATAGATCTTAGATTCATAGCTCAAAATATGCTAAAACAACCATAATTTCATGAAACCCTGACATAGTGTGCAGTGAAATTTATAATAGATAAGACCCATGAGTAAATCAACTTTAAATCATGCAATTTCAGGTAAAAAGAAGCTTCGGTATCATAAGTGAAAGGAACCCATGAAAGAAACCCACATACCTTAGCTTTGGAGAATAGTTTGATGAAGATTATAGATGGAGACTTGAAGCTTGAGTGAGAACCTTGAAATTTGGATGAGTTCTGAGACTTGAATTAGGAGATGAAATATTGCTAAGTGTTTGAGTAAGTATTTGGGAATGTCTTGAATGATATGACGGTGAAATAATGCTAAGTATAGGTACTTTCACGCATGGGAAGGCTTAAGCCCAAGACCCAAAAGTCTTGGACCAAACTTGAAAACTGGCACCAATATAACCCAGTGGCGTGTTGCGCCAATGACGTGCACCACTCACTGGAATTTGATTTTTGAAAATATGAAATTGCTATACGTTTGCTCTAAAATTGAGGTTAAACCCATTCCGCATACAATTTGACCCCTGAACAATTATATTAAGTCACATTTTTGTAATATACCCATGGATTTTGAGATATAAGGAAATAATGATTCTGGGAACTTCCGAGGCACATTTTCGGGCACTTTTGGGGTCATTTCTATATCTCCCCCTTAGGAACATTCATCCCTGAATGTCAAAGAAATGTATATGAGAAGAGTAATCATGAATAAATCAGCACCGACAAGAATGCAACAATATACCTAAAACACCATTTTGAAAATATCCACATATGTGTCAAAATCATCATGAACTTGTCACCACAGATTTGAATGCATGCAAATGACATAGGGCTGAAACATAAGATTTGGAATCATAATAGAAAAGGACTTGATGTGTTATCACAAGTGTGAATAGAGTGAAAGAGGCTCGGATATCACTGCTCCATGCTCGCTCTTGCTCCCTGAGAGAAACTACCGAGTAGATGTTTCTTCCAAAGTGCGTTGACGAACACCACATCCTTATTAATCAACTCTTCCCATCCATCCAATATCTCCCCAGGGATCTTCTCTCCTAAGTCAATTTATCCACCACAACACCCACAACTTCATAGAGTTCTATAGCACTAGAGTTACCAACACATCCCCTCAACCTAGAAGCATAATGAGCCGAAAAACCATATCCCTATTCATAGGCAACCACAATTCGTATGCAACCTTACCAAGTTATGAATGCACAACCTAACATAATCTTCAGCCCCACATGTGACCTTAATCGGTAGAAAATGAGCCGATTTTGTCATCCTATCAACCACAACCCGAACGGGATCAAAAACCCCTCCTAGTCTTGGGCAACCCAACCGCAAAATCTATATTAATCTCCTCCCACTTCCAAGTTGGAATCTCTATGCCTTGTGCTAGGGCACCCGGCCTTTGGTGCTCGAATTTGACTTGTTGGTAATTACAACAACCGAAAAAAATTTGGCAATGTTCTACTTCATGCCTCCCCACCAACACACATCCCACAAATCTCTATACGTTTGGTAGAACCTGGTGAATAGAATAAGAAGAATTATAGGCCTCATCAAGGATCCTTTCTCTCAAGTCGTCAACAAAAGGCACACACAGCCTACCTTGGTACCTAAGGGCACCATCCCCCCTCCCCCCGAAGAAAGCCTCCACCTTTCCCTCTTTCACCTAGGCCTTCAATTATAATAGGGAGGAATCAAGATCTTACTTTTCCTTTACCCCATCAACCATTGAAGACTTAGAGTCATCAACAACAACAATACCACCATTACTAACTGCTTCCAACCTAACTTCTAATCTAGCCAACCAATGGACCTCTCTAGCCACCTCGTTGTCATCACTATCAACATATGCTAGACTACCCATAGGCACCCTACTTAGAGCACCGATCACAACCTTAGACTTATTGGGGAAAAAGATGCACACTCATATCATAGTCCTCAAGGAGTTCTAACCACCCACTTGTCACCCTCAAATCACACCTATCATATTTAGCAAACAACATCTCATCCCCCAAGACTTGCAACACTAGCCCAAATGATTCACAAGCTCTACATAATTTAATGCTCTACCACTAGAGGTCACCATAAATATGCCAAGGCAGGTTTTTAAGATCCTATTCATGAAACCCATAAACATAGCTGGTGCATAAGTCAACCAAACAACTACACTACTATTCAAAGGCTCAGTCATAATCCGATAGGACACCTACAGAATTCACCTACCCTTATCCTTACTTGGGGATAAATCCTGGAACAAAATCAATCTTAGAGAAGCATCTAGCCCATTGTAGTTGACCAAATGGATTGTCCATCCTTAACCATCATATCATAACCTTACAGGGCCTACACTTATTGAAGCATGATATGAAAGTAGCCAAACCACCCCAAGGCCTCCAACCCAAACCAATTCCTTGAAGCATCACAATACTCAACACCCCCTTCCAATACTCCTGGTAGAGCCAAGATAGGAGTGGACACAAGCTTAACCTTCAAGGTTTTAGAAGCTCTATTCATACTCATCGGCCTATTCAAATGAGCCTTACTTGGGGTCAACTAAACCATATGAGAAGTAATAGAAAGAAACCTACTCACTACCTCTGGCAATAACCCGCTAAGCCCAAGATGCTCCTATATGCGATGGATATAAAGGTCCAGGCCAATCTCTCATCACCTTCGTCTTACTAAGGTCCACCTTAATACCATCACCTGGCACCATAAGACCTAGGAAGGCCACCTCTCGTAACCAAACTCACATACCTCCTACTTGGCATACAACTTCCTCCCCAAAACTTTGTAGTACTACCCTTAAATGACTCACATGCACCCCCTCACTTCTGGAGGAAAACAAACCTGTCATCACCCAAGCCATCATAGAAATATAGTTTTAAGTAAAAAAAAAAGAGTTTGAATAAGGTAGGGTCTAATATTCATGAGACTTATAAACATATTCGATGCATTATCCAAACCAAAAGATACTACCCCAAATCCACAATATCAAAAAGGACATTCAAGAGCTCATCTACCACCCAAAATAATTCGAACAGAAATAACTTAGGTTCAACCCCCACAAGACAAAAATTGCAACCCTTCGAGATCGAGCATACCATAGTACAAGAAATGGACTTACCTCTTTTGCCACCTCCTAACAAACTTCCACTCAAGGATGGATTCATTAAAGAGTTGGATTCTAACTTCACGGGCCCTATAATCAAAGGAGGCACAACATCTATGCAACTAATCTATCCCAAGTATGCATAAATCCGCAACATCAAACCCACAAGTCACAAGGCAAAACATAACGCATTAAGAACACCGGAATAATGCCTATGAACACTTTTAGCAATAACATACTCAACAAAGCGGAAGACACCAAAGGTTCACATAACAACTCAGGACACACAAGGAGTCCACTAGCAACCCAAAAGGAAAAATGAAAGACATAACGGCACACTGGACCTATCAATGCATGCACATCAAAGTCAAAGGAAACTTTAATATATCGGTAGCAATGTTGGGCGCCTCATCCAATACTTGGGCCTCTTGATCAACATCACCACCTTTACCCTTGTCTTGAGCATAAGGGCAATCCAGAATTTTATGGCCCATCTCACCACTCCCAAAGCATGCATCCATGTTCCTCCAACATGTACCAGCATGTTTCTTCCCACTTTGGGCATCTGGACAAATCACCCCATCATATCCTTCTTTACTCTTATTGTGATTACGAGGGTATTCCTTTACCTTATGACCCAACTCTCCACAACCTTAACAAGTGTCGATATCTCTCAAGCATTGGGCATTATGGCACCTGCCACATTTTGGGCACCTAGCATAAGGCACCACACCACCTCTACCTCTGAGACTTTAGAACTTTTCTTCACTATGGGCCCTTTTGGCCTTACTACCTCTCATTTTACCATTAGAAGTCTCAAGAGCATTCACTTGTTACTTTATGTGAGTTTCCCATTTTCCCGCTGCTTAGGCCACTTCCCATAAAGCATTGTGAATCTCCGCATTAGTTACATCACCGTCCTGAGTAGCTTGAAATATGTCCTGAAATGTATTAGTTAGGGATTAGCAATAACCTCTAAGGGACCTAACTCTATCGCACCACATAGATCATGAAGAAATAAAACATTTCCTAGAACGTCTCATAGCCTCCTACTCATAGTTGTGGTGCACAACAAAACTATGAATAAGACTTTAATCGATGCGGTGTGTTGGACTCTGAGGATCTAACAACCTAGTGCTCTAATACCAAGATTGTCACCACCGAAGCCTAGGGCGTAGATATGACACGGTGCAAGGGGAACTCGAAGAGACCACAAGAAGGCCTCTTACACATCATTACACTCTTATGCATCACTATACATCCTTAGTCGTGGAAGGAATAAAATACAACAATAATAGAGTAAAATAGGGACAACAGGGCTAAGGGAAAACTTCCATTATCATAGACATCAAGAGTCAAGAGAGATTCAAAGCTCATAACATTACATATGACATATCCAACAACACCTCTACTGCATAGATAAGAGCGAGGGCCAAGACAAGCAACCGGGCTCACCCTCATAGTCAACGTATACATAAAAAAATTGGTAGTTTTAGAACACAGCATGATATCATAAGTAACGTCCCCGAAATGGAGGACTCACCCACAAGCTTAAGAGAAGTCGTACTAGCCGTGTGGAGGTTGATGATCAAGTGGGGCACTGGTTCCTACATGGTGACATCATGTAGGCATAGAGTATGCATTTGTACATTTGCTTTTTTTTTGTTCAATCATTGGATAGGAGGGAAAGACAAGTAGTAAAATTAACTCGACACGAATTCCGCATTAATGAAACTGAAGTAATAAGATTATTGAATCATCAAAACTAAGCCAGCCAGTCTATGTAGGATGTAATGCAACAAGTGATAAACACCATAATCAAAATGCATAACATAGGAAATGAATAAGCATACAAAAATATGGCATGTATGAATGATACGTTAAGTAAAACCATGCTTATATCGAACATAATACGAGTTTAAGGAGTGACCATTATTAGTGCAATCCAAGGCTTACCACCTCCTTTGAGAGGCGCATGAGGTATAAACCCATTCATGTGGTTGATGAGGTATGACCCCCCAATATGGTTGACGAGGTACAAACCCCCAACATAGTTATCAAGGTACAAACCCCTCAACATGGTTGCACGGGCCTACCACCTCCCAAGCGAGGCGATCAAAGTACAAACCCCTCAATAAGGTTACCCGAGCCTACAACCTCCCGAGTAAGACTTGGTCATCCCTAACACTATAGAGATAATCGAATATATATATATTTCTTTTATCATCATAAAGTCATTCATCTCATAAGACGTGCACTGGACCTTCAATTCCTCAAGAAATCATAACTGGATATTTTATCAAACACTCGGCAGGTGTGTAATGCTAGTATAAAATCATACAATTTAGGGATGTAATCATACAAAGAAATTCAATGTAAAACCATCAATAGATACTTGGTAACACCCTCAAGCAATATATATCAGCATCCTTAATCAAATCTCACAATAGATCTTAGATTCATAGCTCAAAACATGCTAAAACAACTATAATTTCATGAAACCCCAACATAGTGTGCAGTGAAATTATAATAGATAAGATCCATGAGTAAATCAACTTTAAATCATGCAATTTTAGGTAAATAGAAACTTGGGTATCATGGGTGAAAGGAAACCATGAAAGAAACCCACATCCCTTTGGTTTGGAGAATAGCTTGATGAAGATCGGAGATGAAGACTTGAAGCTTGAGTAAGAACCTTGAAATCTGGATGAGTTTTGAGACTTGAATTTAGAAGATGAAATATTGGCTAAATGTTTGAGTGAGTATTTAGGAATGTCTTAAATGATATGAGGGTGAAATAATGCTAGGAATAGGCATTTCACGCATGCGAAGGCTTAGGCCTAATACACAAAAGTCATGGATCGAACTTGAAAACTGACACCAAAATAACACAGTGGCGCGTCGCGCCAATGATGCGCACCACTCACTGGAATTTGATTTTTGGAAAAATGAAATTGTGACTCGTTTGCTCTAAAATTGGGGTTAGACCTATTTCTCATTCAATTTGACTCCCAGAACAAGAATAAGAAGTTGGATTTTTTAAATAATCACAGATTTTGAGATATAAGAAAATCATGATTCCGAGCACTTCCGAGGCATATCTTTGGGAACTTTTAAGGTTGTTTCACTATTTTTGCATTGCATCTACATACTTAGTACATTCAAACATACTAACGCATACTCTATGACTACATGATGTTACCGTGTAGGAACCAGAGCCCACTTGATTATCCTCTTCCTCCACGTGGATAGTGTGATATCTCTCAAAGCAAGTTGGTGAGTCCTCAACTTCGAGGATATATTTCTCTTGATTTATGCTATGTACAGACTCTCTTTTCTTTATTGTATGCTTTGAATATAAGGGTGGGCCTGGTTGTTTGTCTTAGCCCTCACTAAGTTTTATGTTTAGAGGTATTGTTGGACAAGTTATGTAATGATGCTTTAAGCCTTGACTCTCTTTGACTCTATGATGCTTTATGGTATGAAAGATGTCCCTTAGCTGCATGTTCCCGTTTTACTATCTCTTATTATTGTTTTATTGCTTCCACAACCAAGGGTATGTAATAATATGTTAAGAGACTTTCTTGGGGTTCCTTCAGGTTCCCATTCATCGAGTCACGTCTAGGCCCTAGGTTTGGGTCGTCACAACGTCTTTTGACACTTGTACAATTCTTATAATTTTTACAACGGTGTTGGCCCACTTTCACGTCACTTTGATGGCATGTAACATGGACCGTGAAAGGTACAGTGGGATGTGCCTTAGACCATATTTCTCTTGCTTCTTGCCTTAGCTTCTTTCCAAGAGGCCACGATGGGCCTCACGGTCCATGTAGTGGTACACGAGTCGTGAAGGAACTCGTGTTCCTTCACTTGGTTCCATTTTTGCTTAACTCGCCAAGGCTAAGTCCATGTGGCCTCTCATGGTCCGTGTGATGCTACATTGGTCGTGGAGACCTCCATATTCTGACACTTGGGCTCATTTTCGTATATTTTCTCATACTTTCCCGTATGAGCATTCGGTACATGTAGACCCATCGGGCAGGGATAATCATTCCGGTCACACATCAAAACAACAAATTTTCTTGAGAATGTGCAAAAATCCTTCGTTTAAAGCATTGCAAAAGCCGTATTTCTATGACTCATCAATATTCTCAACTTAGAATGATTGCTTGTTCTCAAGCAATAATGACTTAAACAAATAAAGCATAAATACAAGTGATCACTTTGATCTATTGATAACCCCATAATTTTAACACATATGCATTGAAAACATGCTTAAGAATGTGCTCACACCCCAGATGGACCCACATAGATAAGGTAAACATAATACATGCATGGTCAGCCCAATCAAGTTTGAGAATAATGATAACCCAGTCGAATTAGCAACCAATTATTTCAAAGATTATGCCCCACTGCAAAGAAGTCTCACTCACAACATAAGAATGTAAAACAGAGACTGGAATTTAGACACTCACTCTCATAAGTGTCTTTAAGTGGATACACAAGTATCAACTGTATGCCTGCTCTTATTTTTGCCACCTTATCTCTCAAATGACCTTATTAGGATCACATTATGATTTTTGCGGCTAGTAGCGTAGGTTCGGGCTTGGGTGAGGCATATTTAGGATTAAAGTGACTAATAGGGCTCCCCAACGTACTACTTTGACTTAGACATTTGCATTCGGTCTCCAACTTTTATTGCCTTTATTTTTCCAACTTTCTTTATTGTGGGGAATGATTTTCGTGCTCATTCACTCAATTTATTTTTTTCCTATTTTGCTCTTTATTTTTTCTCACTGTCACACCCCACTTTTTTTTCTCCTCTTATCACTTGGTTCTTTTCCACACTCATTTTTCTGTTTTTCCTATAATAGCCACCCTCAACTTAAGCTTTTGGCTTGGGTTAGGGTTCACAATATCTTTCCAAAGGGCCAGCGCCAGTATAAGCCATGCTCAACTTAGGCTTTTGGCCTAGGTGGAGGTCTACAATGTCCTTGGAGATACTAGGGCCAAAGTGAAATCAACAGATAGATAGGGAAGGTGAGTTGGGTGATTACAAAGAAAAGGTCTATTCAGGCTCAACTTTTGGTTCAAAAGGGACCATTTTATTTGGTTGGTAAAATTTAGGCTAAGTAACTAGTCAATAAAAAGGCCTAAGATCACATCCTAATCCAACCATTCAATTGTTTTGGTGGGACTAACCAGGCAAGTTCTATCTTACAAGTGTGTCGACCGAATGATGCAAATAAGTGTATGTTAGGACCCATACGTTCTTAATCAGTTCAACTTGGGAAAGTATGGTGATAAGTTGGAGTTTGACAGATGAAAGCGTTGTTAAGGGTTAAGTGGGAAAAATTTGAGTTTCTTGTTCGTTTTAAATTTTAATTGTCGGATCATGACTTTGTTA
>JAABOM020062398.1:0-10276 GCA_011800125.2 Solanum clarkiae | reverse complement strand
TTCATAGTCTATATACTCATGCATAGGAATAGCCCATTCATATACAAAATGATGCAAGCACCCAAAATGCTCAAAGAACCAAAATCAAAGACATATACGTGATCACAATATTTCCATAACCAACATTTTATCAAAACTCGTATCATAGAACATGACTGGGATTAACCCATAACATAATTTCTCAAAATAATACATGTACATGAATGCATGTGCTATGGATAATGAGATAACCGCATGGGTAATTAGGATTCAATCTAAAATCAACAGTATAATATGAAATTCAATCGAAAATATAATTAAATTCACATTTAAATTCATATTGTAATCATCCATGCATTTAGAAGTCTTAAAGGGGACATTTATACTTGAAATTCCATAAACCCCAAAGAAAATCTTCATGTAATAATTTAAATCACATTAAAATCATCAAATAAACACTACCCATGCATAATTAGAATTTTAGGATTCATAATCTTCAAAACCCCGAATTCAAAGTAACTAGAAATCCATGAGATTGCTAAAAATAATTTTGGGTCTCCTTGATTGAAAGGAAGTCAAGGATCAACCCACATACCTTATACTTTAAGTTCCTTGAAATTGAGTTGAGAAAGAATGGAAGCTTGGAAGTGGGTCTTGGAATCTAGACTTGTTCTTGAGTTCCCTTAAAATTGGGACTGGGGTCTTGGTAGAGGCTCTTGAGAGAATTGAGAGGGTATTAGAGATGAGAGTAGTGAGTTTTATCCTTAGGAATATTGTTTAGGTAATATTGTTTAGGTCTTTTAGGAAGGTTAAGATAACATAGGAAGTCAAAAAAAGTCATTAGAGTAATTAAAATTTACGAAAATGTCATTAGTGATCGGGTGGGAAATTTGGCAAAGTGATGCCCCGTGAATGTCCAACTGATCGTGTGGCACTCCACAGGTCATGTGGAGTGCCTGTGACAAGGTACTTGGTCTTAAAATTGAAGTTGAAAATAGATTGGAAAAAGACGTCTCATCGCGACCATGGAGGCCTCCACGGTCCGTGTGGAGCCTTATGGCTCGTGTGGAGCCTCATGGCTTGTGTGAAGACTCGTGGAACCATACTTGGTGCTGGAAAATGTTGCCCAGGCTTCACGCCAAGGGCCACGACTCATGCCACCTTCCACGACCCGTGTAGGTGGTCGTGGTCCATGCCTTGGCCTCAACCTTACCTCTACGACTACCAAACCCCCCTTACACCTTCAGGCACATCCTCATGACTCATGCCACTGGTTGTGCCACCTTTATCAGTGCAAAAATGGCCTTTTCCAACCTAAGATGCCCCAAACGGCCTATCAAGGGGCACACTGGCCGTCAAACAGTTTGTGTGACAACACTGCACGGAAGGGCCTCACAAAAATGATAATAACTCCTTCATCCGACCTCGGAATAGGGTGAAACCAAGTCCGTTGCAAAGATAACTCAAAGACCTTTCATATGACATGTTGTTAGCCACCTAGTTCCAAATGTGCTAAGAGTTATGCTTGTTTAGATTTTACCCTTCTACTGGTAATTGTGTCAAACTTACCCAACGGAAAATCCTTTGAACTTGGCTTGACATAGGGGACCATGACGGCCTTAAACACATAAAGAAGCTTGAAAATCTGAGTCCTTACATCATCTCCCCTTGGAAATATTTGTCCCCGAATGTGCAAGAACAAGGCTTGAAATGCTTGGGTGGGAACATGCAACTTTCAAACACAAGATATTATGCATAATTCATCATTGAAAATTACAAAGCCATTAAATCTCAAGTCAAAATAAATTCATTCAAATCATCATAGAAAAAAACCATTCTAATGCATATGTACGCATGCAATACGATGAGACTCAAGAGGGAATGAATTGGGACTAACGAGAAGGAAAAGGACCTAATACCTTAGGCTTGAGTAGATTGGAAAAGATGGGGGTATCGCTTCTTCATATCCAAATCCACCTCCCGTGTAGCAATCTCCACATGTTGGTTCCTCCAAAGCACCTTCACCGAAGTCACATCCTTATTGCGAAGTCGTTTCACTTGTCTATCCAAAATCTCTACTGGTACTTCCTCGTATGACAAGTTCTCTTCCACCTCAATGCCCTCCAAAGGCACAATAATGCTAGGATCTCCAACCATCTTTCTCAAATTTGGGAGTAACCCCACTCTATATGCCACATTACCAATTCATTCAATAACTTCATAAGGCCCTAAATACCTGGGACTTAGCTTCCCCTTTTTGCCAAAATGCATCACTCCCTTCATAGGTGAGACTTTCACAAACACCCAATCTCCAACTTGGAATTCAAGGTCTCTCTTTCTAGCATCCGAATAGGACTTTTGGCGGCTTTGTGCCATCTTCAACCTTTCTCTAATCAACTTCACTTTATCCATAGACTCCATTACCAAGTCCGGGCCAATCAAAGCCATTTCCCCCAACTCAAGCCATCCTATCGGAGATCTACACCTCCTACCACACAAGGCCTCAAACGCTGCCATACCAATGCTAGCATGGAAGCTATTATTATAAGCAAACATGATGAGTGGAAGATGTTCATCCTAATTACCTTTGAACTCCAACACATAAGAACTTAACATATCTTCCAAGTTTTGAATTGTCCTCTTGGCTTGCCCATCAGTTTAGGGATGAAAGGCGGTACTCAACTTGACTTTAGTATTGAGTCCCCTTTGAAACGATTTCCGAAAGTTGGAGGTAAATTGGGTACCCCGATCCAATATGATAGATCTCGGCACACTATGAAACCTTATCAATTCTGAATGTACAACTTCACGTACTCTTCGGCACCAAAAGAGTCTTAACCGATAAGAAATGAGCCGATTTAGTCATCCGATCGACGACAATCCAAATAGAATCAAATTGCTTCCGAGTCTGAGGCAATCCAACCACAAAGTCCATATTTATGTCTTCCCACTTCCATGTAGGAATCTCAATGTCTTGAGCCAACCCACCGGGCCTTTGATGCTCCATCTTAACTTATTGACCATTTGGCATTCGGATACAAACTTGGATATGTCGCTCTTCATACCATGCAACCAATACAACTCCTTCAAATCCTGATACATTTTTGTGGACCTCGGGTGAATAGAATAGTGAGAACTATGGGCTTCACTCATGATCACTCTCCTAAGACCCACATTTGGAACACATAACCGATCTTGATGGTACACCATCTCCCCCTTAGGAGAAAACTTCAATACTTTTTTGACAACCAATTTATTCAACTCAACCAAGGATAGGTCTAGGTCTTGCTTGGCCTTCACATCGACAATCACCAAGGATTCGGCCCCATTTAGAATATGTAGACCGCCATCATTGGAATCGGCCACTCTAATACACAATCTAGCCAAACGGTGAACATCCCTTGCCAACTCCCTCTTGCCTTTCTCAACGTGAGCCACATTTCCCATGGATATCCTACTAAGAGCATCGACTACCATATTTGCCTTGTTGGGGTGATATAGAACACTCATGTCATAATCTTTTAGGAGTTCCAACCATCTCCTTTGTCTCAAATTAAGGTCTCTCTGAGTGAACACATATTGCAAGGTCTTGTGATCGGTGAAAACATCCACATAAACCTCATACAAATAATGTCTCCAAATCTTCAAAGCAAAGACCTCCGCCGCTAACTCAAGGTCATGAGTTAGGTAGTTACACTCATGTACCTTCAATTGCCTTGATGCATAAGCTATCACTTTACCATGTTGCATAAGTACACAACCCAACCCAATTCGAGAGGCATCATAATACACCACAAACCCACCTATGCCATTTGGTAGAGTCAAAACCAAAGCCGATGTAAGTCGATCCTTCAAAGTTTGAGAACTCTTCTCACACTCATCCGACCATACAAACTTAGCCTTCTTTTGAGTCAATTTAGTCAGTGGAGAGGCAATAGATGAGAACCCCTCAACGAACCTCCTATAATAGCCCGCTAACCTAAGGAAGCTTCGAATGTCCAAAGGAGTCAATGGCCTAGGCCAATTCTTTACTGCATCGGTCTTCTTTTATACCATCATCGGACACCACATGACCCAGAAAGGCAACCTCACCCAACAAAAACTCACACTTGTTAAATTTGGCGTACAACTTCTTCACTCTCAAGGTTTGCAAAACTGACCTCAAATGATCCATATGCTCCCGTTCGCTTCGGGAATAGATAAGAATATCATCAATGAAAACAACCATAAAACTATCAAGAAAAGGCTTGAACACATGATTCATGAGATCTATGAACATGGCCAGAGCATTCGTTAGGCTGAACGACATCACAACAAACTCAAAGTGCCTATACCTCATTCTAAAAAAACGTCTTGGAAATGTCACATCTCGAACCTTTAACTGATGATACCCAGAATAGAGGTCGATCTTCAAAAAGTGAGCAGCCCCTTGAAGTTGGTCAAACAAGTCATCGATACTAGGGAATGGATACTTATTCTTAATGGTCACCTTATTCAGTTGCCTACAATCGATACACATCCGAAGAGATCCATCTTTCTTTCTCACAAATAACACCAGAGCACCCCACAGAGATATACTTTGGTCTAATGAAATCCTTCTCTAACAAATCTTTCAATTGGTCCTTCAATTCTTTCAACTCCGTTGATGTCATATGATAGTGAGGAATAGAAATGTTGAATATCTGGAAGAAGATCTATGTCAAAGTCTACTTCCCTTTCAAGAGGAATACTGGGTAAGTTATCAGGAAACACGTCCGAAAACTCATTTACCACCGAAACAAACTCAAGAGTAGACAATTCAGACTCCACATCTTTAACCCTCACAATGTGACATATGCATCCCTTGGAGATCATCTTCCGAGCCTTGAGGTAGGAAATAAACTGACCTTTGATAGCGGAGTCACTACCTTTCTATTCAAGAACGGGCTCACTTGGAGTTTGAAACTTGACCTCCTGGGTTTTACAATCTACAGAGGCATATGATGTATGCAACTAATCCATCCCAAGAATCACATCTAAATCATACATTTCTAGTTCCACAAGATCACATGGGAATATCTTATGCAATACCGAAACGGGACAACCACGATAGACTCTATGTGCAACAACAGATTCACCTACAGGATTATAAACTGAGTAAGGCTCCCTCAAAATTTCTGGACTCAAATCAAATTCAATAGCCAATAGAGGAGTCACAAAATACAAGTTTGCACCCGGATCAAGCAAAATATAAGCATCAAAATCAAAGACTTTTAACATACCAGTCATAACATTCGGGGCCTCTTCAACTTCCTAATGCACATGAAAAGCATAGAACTTGTTGTTCCTTGGAGCAACACCTTAAGGATCCCTTGGCCGACCTTTTCCACTATGAGCCACCTGACCTTGACTTTTCTGAAGGTTCTTGGGATAGTCAGCAACTTTGTGATTCTTATCGCCACACCTGAAGCAAGCACCCAATTCTCTCCAACAAGGACCTATGTGTTGCTTCCTATAGTATGTACACATAGGTTTCCCCTGACCACCATCAATAGTTGCCCTAGGATGAGGCACCTTAGTATTAGCAACCGGAGCACCTGAAACTTGGCCTTGCTGGAAACAACCAAAACCACCGCTCTGAGAGTCCAAGAACCTACCATAAAAATAGGCCCTCTTAGGATCATGCATCCTCCTTCCCTTGAGTTTCTCCCCTTTGATATGTTCGGCATAAGCCGTAAGTCTAGAAATGTCCATATCTTGACTAAGCATGGCCGTACGACATTCTTGAACAAGAAAGTTGGAAATGCTGGAGATGAACTTATGCATTTTTGCATGAGGATCAGCCACAAGTGTTGGGGATACTTGGAGAGCTTAGTGAACTTGACGGCATTATCCCTCATACTCATATTACCCTACCTGAGGTTGATAAACTCAGTCATCTTGGCTTCCCTAAGCTCAAGTGGGAAGAAACGATCCAGAAAAGCAAGCTTGAACTCTTCCCAATTAAAACATCACCACAAACCCTCTCCATAGACCACTGAGTATACCACACCTGTGCTACATCCTTCAATTGATAGGCAGCTAGCTCATCCCTCTCCTCAGAAGTGATACCCATGACATTCAGTACATGGAGACCTCTTCAATAAACTCCTAAGCATCCTCGTCAGCCTTAGACCCAAAGAACTTCGGAGGATTTATCCGTGTGAAATCTCTCACTCTGGAAACCAAAGTGGAATCCCGAGGGAGGTTAGACTACCTAGCTTGATTAGTCACCACTTTGGCAAGCATTCCAAAGGCCGTATAGATCTCACCCTGAGTGATAGGCTCATCCCGAGGCTCTTGAGGTGCTTGACCCTCATTAGTTGGGGCTGGCCTGGCAGGTCTACCACGAGGCATCTTCTGAAACAAATTAAGGATACCATCAAGGGTCAAGAGCTAAACTAATTATTATCAACATGATATAAGACATGGAGAAGTGAGAAAATTCCTAGAACGTCATTGTAGCCTCCCACTCACAGGCATGGTGCACTTCACACCCATGATTAAGACTCTACTTGATGTGGCATGCTAGACTCCAAGGATAGTTTACAAACCTAGGTATCTGATACCATCTTTATCATGACCCAGACCTAGGGCCTAGATGTGACACGGCGTATGGGAACCCGAGAGTCCCCAAACAAGCCTTAGGATGCCAAAACTCGCATTATCGTTTTGGAAGCATAGTTAACAATCAACACATAGTTCTAAGGGATAGGAAAGTAGGACTCATGCTATAGGGCATCGGGGGAAAGGATCAACATGAGTTCACATAACACATAGCAAAAAAAATACTAAGGGGAGGGTAAATAGGACTCACGCTATGGGGGAAATTCGGGTCTTAGGATGTTTCTATCAATATGAGAGCAAGTCACATATTGATACTTAAAGATAACTGCATACATAACATGGACTTAACTGTATCACATAACATATAATGTGAAGAGGTTTACAAGGTGTCCAACAATACCTCTACATAGATGGATTGGGGGCCAAGACATACCCCGGGCTCACCCTCAAATACATAAGGAGAAGTAAATAACATAGGTAGATAGATGGTGGTGGGTCCTTGAAAGGAAGAACTCACCACTATAAGTAAATCTGGAATCCGAGCTATCCTTCGAACCATGGATGGTCAAAGTCCTCGATCCTTACATGGTAACATCACGTAGGTAAGAGTATACATTAGTACGTTTGAATGTACTAAGTATGCGGGTTGCGACGCATGTAACATACCTAAACCTACATATCAACACTAAATGACAAGTTACATAATATCGAAAGAGTTGAATATCAAAGAATGTAATATATCGAGATGTTAAGAAAGTTATGATGCATGGAATGCAAATGATGCACTCATTTATATATATGTATATATTGGGGATGTGACCTCAATTGACATAAGTAAGACCAAGAAGGCTATTACCTGGAATCCCGATGAAATACCCTTATAGGTAAATAGGTGATCTACTTGCCAAGGGTAGACCATACTCCACCTTACAGAACAACTCCTTCTGCGTATGAAGTAACCTTCCTTATGGGACAACTCCCTCCTCAGATAGGATTTTCACAAATCATAATTCAAATCATTCATTCTCCTTACGGGACAACTCCCTCTTTAGATCGAAAACCTATACTAGGAACATAGTTCAAGAAAAGGGAGAGGGTCCTTAGGGCTATAGGTGCTAAGTCATCATCTCAAAAGAATATATATATGTATACGTCTATATATATATACTTTCAAACGACGTAAATCATTTCTGAAACCATTCCAATGCAGTATGAGGCTTAAAGGACAATACATAATTTCATAGTCTATATACTCATGCATGGGAATAGCCCATTCATATACAAAATAGTGCAAGAACCCAAAGTGCTCAAAGAACCAAAATCAAAGACATATATGTGATCACAATATTGCCATAACCAACATTTTATCAAAACTCGTATCATAGAAGATGATTGGGATTAACCCATAACATAATTTCTCAAAATAATCTATGTACATGAATGCATATGCTATGGAAAATGAGAGAATGACATGGGTAATTAGGATTCAATCTAAAATCAACAATATAATATGAAATTCAATCGCAAACATAATTAAATCCATATTTAAATTCATATTGTAATCACCCATGCGTTTAGAAGTCTTAAAGGGGACATTCATACTTGAAATTCCATAAACCCCAAAGGAAATCCTCATGTAATAGTTTAAATCACATTAAAATTATCACATAAGCACTATCCATGCATAATTAAAATTTTAGGATTCACAATCTTCAAAACCCCGAATTCAAAGTAACTAGAAATCCATGAGATTGCTAAAAATAATTTTGGGTCTCCTTGATTGAAAGGAAGTCAAGGATCAACCCACATGCCTTAGACTTAAGTTCCTTGAAATTGAGTTAAGAAAGAATGGAAGCTTGGAAATGGGTCTTGGAATCTAGACTTGTTCATGAGTTCCCTTGAAATTGGGACTGGGTCTTGGTAGAGGCTCTTGAGAGAATTGAGAGGGTATTAGAGATGAGAGTAGTAAGTTTTATCCTTAGGAATATTGTTTAGGTCTTTTAGGAAGTCAAAAAAAAGTCATTAGAGTAATTAAAATTTACGAAAATACCATTAGTGATCGGATGAGAAATTTGGCAAAGTGATGCCCCATGAAAGGTCCCACCAGTCATGTGGCATTCCACGGGTCATGTAGAGTGCTCGTGACAAGGTACTTGGTCTAAAAATTGAAGTTGGAAAGAAGTTGAAAAAAGACGTCTCGTCGCGACCACGGAGGCCTCCACGGTTTGTGTGGAGCCTCACGGCTCTTGTGGAGACTCATGGCACCATACTTGGTGCTGGAAAATGTTGACTAGGCTCCACGCCAAGGGCCACAACCCGTGTGGGTGGTCGTGGTCCATTCCTTGGCCTCAACCTTATCTCTACGCATACCAAGCCCTCCTTACACCTTCACGCCCCTCCTCACGACCAGTGGTAAGCCTCACGACTCGTGCCACTGGTCGTTCCACCTTATTCAGTGCTAAAAATGGCCTTTTCCAACCCCATTTTCCCCAAAAGGCCCATCAAAGGCCATAATAGCCGTCGAACAGTCCATGTGACAACACTGCATGAAAGGGCCTCACGAAAACGATCGTAACTCCTTCATCCGACCTCGGAATAAGGTGAAACCAAGTATGATCTGAAGATCACTCAAAGGGATTTCATTTAACATGTTGTGGGCCACCAGTTCTAAATGTTCTAAGAGTTATGCTAGTTTAAAGTTGACCCTTCTACCGGTACTCTTGTCGAACTTAGCCAATGGAAAATCCTTTGAACTTGGCTTGACGTAGGGGGCCCATGACGGCCTTAAACAACAAAAAGAAGCTTGAAAATCCGAGTCCTTACAGCTCCCAAGAGGGAGATATTGTAACACTTAATGAAAAGACAAAAATACCCCTAGAATTGACCTTGTGCATAACGGTCTTCCCATGCTCCGTTGGCAAATTCGCGACCGAATTTGCGATCAGTGCGAAGAACTGAGTTGGAAAGTGGTCTCGACTCGGCTTTAATGTGAGAAAACACAATTTATTTTTTTCATGAAAGCTTAAAACAGTGGGGTTTCCACACCCCTTTTGTGACGCGGAACCACGCTTGGAAATTTTCCAAAATTTGACGAAAACTAAAAATTTGCGAAAAATCATTTTTCCAACACTGGTGCGCGACACGCACCAGTAAAAAAAATGGGCATTTTTCTTCTTTTGATTGGGAAGGGTAGTTTCAACCTTTTCCACACCCCATATCCTAAACTAATCAGTTTTTAAGGTCGTTCTAAGTCCAAAAATGTACTTTATTCTTTCATTTTCTCAAAATAAGAAAACACTTCCCAAAACTTCAAGCGTAAAAATTCAAGAACGATTAGGGCATTCAATAAAATCCCTTCAATCTTCCATGAAGTCATTCCAAGGTATGTAAGGTCACCCTAAAACTATTATTTTGAGAATATTTTAGAAATTTAAAGTTAGTTTTCAACCAAGAACCTTCAAGTTCTAATTGAGGTTAAATTCATGTAAATTTTGTGAAGTATTGTTAGACCCCGTGAATAATTAATTATGCTAAATTGTCGCGTTGGAAAATTTCGTAAATTTTGTGAAATTGCACTTAAGTTAATTATGAGGCATAAGTATCGGAGTGGGGTGTATTGGCAAGGTGCAATTTACAAATTGATTTCGAAAGTCCCTAATTGAATTAAATTATAAAAGTTTGGGACCTAATTAAATGACTAATCAACTAGAGG